>JASDQU011025231.1:46069-60052 GCA_032191745.1 Picea mariana | reverse complement strand
ATTGTTGGCCTAGTTCCGGATCCATGTTTCTCTCAATTATGACCTTCAAATCATTCCTTAAACGCAAGCCTTGCAACACTTTTTTCCTTTGCGATCTGACACCTTGACCCATGGAGGAATTTTCTTGAGTGTCCTTATCCTGCACATGTCTCCTTGCACCAAGAATCAATATGTTCCATGCGCCTTGAACTAGTTTTCTTTCCTGCAACACTCATTCCTCCTTTGTAGCGTAGCATTCTTTTATTCCTTTTCAAGATCGTTAAAAATTGGAAAGAGAAAAAAACATCAAATATTCCAAAAACAGGGGACGAGATATATAAATTATATTTCGGCAGCAAGATAGTCACCCTTTGACAAAGCACATCCTTTGATTTTTTTTCCAAGAATTGGGATCTAGTATGGCCTTCCAGAGCTATTCTCGCTACATAGAGCTATGTTCCCTTATGTTTCGTTACTCTTCCAAACATATGGAGAGTTTATGGTGCATCCTGCATCATCGACTTATGTCAATGTTACATTGCTCGAGTCTCATCATTTTTCGTTCTTTTTTGCAAGGGAAGTTTTATCCAACCTGAGTTGTCCATTTTGCATTTTGTCTCTTGACCTTCATCAGTCGACCATTCCGAGGGTCCGGTCAAGTCTGGATTCAAAATCGATGAAGTTCTGTGCCTGATGATCGAGATCCTCCAATCTTTCCCCGACGACATGTTGAAGACCTCAGAGTAGTGAGTATTACACTCCTATTGTAATCCTACCTGAGTTGTTGAAGATATTGAAGTCATTTTTTGAGCTATGGTTTTCTCATCTCCAGCTGTAGGCGTCAATACTTCTTGAAGATGCATATTATTTGTACTTTAATATCATCAAATAGTTTTGAGATGTAGATCCTCTTTATATTTCTAATGGCTATACTTTATATGACATGGATCTGCAGTGTACTTGATTGGCATCCATGATTAGTTCATCCCAAGCATGGGTATGCCTGCCTCAGAAAGATTATTATTATTTTGCAGATGGTGTGCTCCCAAACTGTTGTCATGTGCTCACTTGACTTTGTGCCTTCCAACTGATAAAGATATTGTAATGTATACCAGCCATCAGTTTCTATTTTAACCCCACACATTAGGGGCAATATATTATAGCCCAAATATTCCCTACCTATGCATGAATGGCATTGGCCTTTTCACTTACACAATTTTCCAAATTATTGTTGAGAATCTTTCTTAAAAAAACCATTTTTTGGAGCATGTACACATCCTGCTTCACTATTGCATGTGTACAGACACTAGTATCATACTAGAGAACCCATGTTTACCTCCAAAATTTGCAAAAAATAAAAAGTTGAAAATATTTTGGTGGAGTTAGCAGGCTATTGGAGGTTTCCCAACCATTTTACCCATTGTAGCACATCCCCAAACCAAATAACCATATTTTTGTCATATAAAAAGAGCTCTTGGGATCTCATTCTGACATCAAGCAAGATAAACGAGAAACTCTGCCAAATTCCATTCCCGCTCTAGCCCAAGTTTTGTAGCCCTTTCTAAGATTTGGCCTCAACATTTCCTCTTTAGCCTTTTCTCCTTATACAATCCCTTCTATTTTCCGAAAGAGATCAATTGATTGTGAGAGGCAGCATGGGAATGATGCACTTGGAGCAACAATAAGTGGAGCTTGGGCCTTGTTCACGAAGGGTTTTTACGATCAAGAAGGTTGTAATATTTTAATCCTCAGTTTGAATAAGAGTTCTTTTCATGTCCCAATTCATTGCATATTTCTATCTTTATTTTTTAAGGTCCTTTGTTTTTTGTATTCGTGATTTGTAATCACCGAAACCTGATTGAACTCTCTTGTTTTTCATAAAATGGTAGGAACATAGTAGGAATTATTTGTTATAGGAACAACTCTAATACGGTCATGAATGAAGTGTTAGCAAATGGTGGAGGATCTTCATTTGGGATAGAGGTAGAATAGCAATAACATATCATATTATGAGTCACTGTTTACAAGGCATGAGAAGTACATAAATTATTGTATATGAAAGTATTAAACTAATTAAGAAGATGTTTGGCGGGATTTTTCCTAAGATTTCTACTTTCCATGAGGTCATACACCTTTAAGTATTCGAAATTTCATAATTTGACTATTTTTTAAATGCATAAACCGTAGAAAACAAGATGGGATCCTTCGAGTTAACTATGCTTGATGTGTAAGCTATTGGTGTGTAAGAATGAGACCCAAGTTAGATAGATATACTTGCTTGTTTATTTTTCTGTAAGTAAATATGCAGGACCGTAGTACATAACTAAGATTTCCAATTATTAAAACAGAATCAGGATGAAACTATACCTATGACAGTGAATCGCTCTATATATATTTAGAGAAAGCTACATACTTATAGGTGGAAATAAGTGCAAATGTTAATGGAGTGTTAAAGCAACCTATCAAAGGTTAAACTCTATACGCCTAGATCCTTTTGATCTAATGCCAGTTGTGCACAACCCTGAGCTTTATCTCTCGGATCCTCAAAGGTTCCTTTGACCTAAGTTTAGATATTGCCCATATACATATAAGTATGTTGGATTAGTTTGAGAGTTAAGGGAAGTGATAGAATTATGGACATAATTTATGCACATAAGATTTTCTATTCAAAGTAAACTAGACTAGTATAATAATGTCATTATGGACAGAAATGAATCTTATCTTCTCTTAAATTCTAAGCTTACACGAAATTGAATTATGTCATAGAAAAAAAAAAATTTATTGTGAATTTGAGGTACATTACATATGGTATCAGAGTAAAATCTACAACACTGGGCATAAACAGGGCCACATTAGCTGCTTAGTATTTATTCCAATTTATGTAAAACTAATAAATCTTATGGGTACAAAGAGAAAGCCCTTTCTGTTTTTGTAAATTGTGGCAGCTCAGGAGGGTACAAAATTAGGATGGAAGGAAATCCACAGCAAGTACCTCCTGGAGATCCAAGACAGAACAATGATGGAAGCTCACCCATGAAGGTGTTGGAAACAATGAGGACTCTTATTGTTGAACTGCAGCTTTTCAAGGCCGACAATAAAAAATTGAAGAAAGCACAAGAGGAATAGAAAGAGATAAATGAAGTCCTGCTACATAGTATAGTAACCAATAAAGGACCAAAAGACGATAACCATGAAGAAGAAGTCAACAAAAGGGCCTGCAAGAATTCTGGACTGGAAAAAATAAAATGAGACGGTTCATCTGAAGGGACACCTTCAGCTGAAGAAAAAACTATACCAGACAGAAAAAGAAAACAAGTAGACCACCTTGAAGGAGAATTTAAAAAGATTAAACCAGCTACCTTTGATGGAGAATCCAGGACAGGAGAAGAAGCTGAGGCATGGTTGTTAGACATCAAAAAATACTTCTGGAGAAACAGGAGAAACAGGAGAAACAGTTGGAATGGTCCAACTTTAAGAAGTATTTTAAGAAACAATACCTTTCTGAAATCTATTATGAAAGGAAGATGAAAGAATTTTATGCGTTACGACTTGGATAGATGACGATGGAGGACCTTATAAATCAATTTCTGGAACTACTAAGGTCCATACCATACATCCGGGAGGATAAGGTAAAAATCCAGCGATTCATAAGCTATTTAGCACAGTCCTACAGGAACAGAATTGAGTTTGACAACCCCAAATCCTTGAGTGAAGTATTTAGGAAAGAACGAATGTGCTTTGACCAGTATAAACAATGGGTAGATTTTCCTAAGGCCTGGAAGGATATGAAGCAAGATTGAATGAACCAGCGGAAGAAGGGATACGAGCAAACTCCTTATCGTAATGCAGCAAAAAGTTTCCCAAGGAAGAATTTTCACTCCAATCATCCTAATATGCAAGGTAGTTGTAACCGGTAGACCTGGGAATGAAGAAGTTTGGGGACAAGTATCACGAGCCATTAAAGTGTTGGGAGTGTGGACAACCTCATATAAGGAGGAACTATCCATGTTTAACTTCAGCAAACAGAATTGTTGTTCATAATTTGCAGGAAGCCTCGACAATGGGAGATGTGGGTAGAAGCTTGCATCGGATAAATGCAACCATGGATGGTCAACAAGTTGACCACAAGTCCTCGGTCGTAGAAATCGAAGGTAAAATCAATGACTCTCGAATTTCTATTTTAATTGACCCTGGAGATACGTTAAGTTATATTAGTCCTAATATAGTAGAGTCAAATAAACTTAATAAATTGAAGCACGCAAAATCATGGCTGGTATAACCAGCAATAGGTACTAAAAGGAAAGTAGTTGACTTTATTTCTTATTCTGAGTTCAACTTAGGTGGTCAAAAGATAAGGACCAATCTGAACATCTTACCACTAGGATCTTATGATATGATTATCGGAATGGATTGGTTGGAACAACACACAACAGTACTAGACTGTTATGCAAAGATACTTAGCTATAAAGATGATTCTGACACTGTTAGACTAGCCCAAGGTATAACAAAACCTGTATCATTCAAAAAAGTTTTAGCGATGCAACTCAAGAAATGTTTTAGAAAAAGATGTCAAGTTTATGCCATCCAAGTGATGAATCTATTAGAAAAATAAGATAAGCAAAATTCAGAAGACTTTGTTGTCCTACATGAATTCAAAGACATGTTTGTGGATGAAATACCAGAATTACCTCCTAGAAGGGAAATAGACTTATCCATAGACCTACTACCCAGTTCAATCCCTATCTCAAAATAACCTTACCAAATGAGTCTACCAGAACTGTTAGAATTAAAAATCCAATTACAGGAATTGTTGGACAAAGAGTATATCAAACCGAGTGTTTCACCATGGGGGGAACCAATCCTCGTTCTGAAAAAGAAAGATGGTACTCTAAGACTATGTATCAATTATAGACAACTGAACAAAATGACCATTAAGAACAAATACCCCTTACTAAGGATAAATGATATGTTCGATCAAGTTGGTGGGGCCAAGATCTTTTCAAAATTGGATTTATGATCCGGTTATCATCAAGTTATGATAAAGGATGAGGACATAAAAAAAACAGCGTTTCGAACAAGATATGGATACTACAAGTTTTTATTCATACGTTTCGGACTCACTAACGCACCAACCACATTTATGTTCTTGATGAACAACATATTCAGTCAATACTTAGACAAGTTCGTAGTAGTATTTATTGACGATATTCTGGTCTATTCTAAAATGGAGGAGGAACATGATGAACACTTGAGAATAGTTCTGCAAACATTAAGGAAACACAAACTATATGGAAAATTTGACAAATGTGACTTTTATCAAAAAGAAATACAATATTTAGGACATGTCATTTCCTCATAAGGTATTGTTGTAGACCCGAAAAAGATAAAAGCCATCATGGAATGTCCAGTACCTAAGGATGTGGAAGATAGCTGGTCACTCAAGGGAATCACCAAATATTATCGCAGATTTATAGAAGGGTTTTCCAAGATAGCCTACCCTATCACGTCACTACAAAAGAAAGCAACAAAGTTTAACTGGTCGCAAAAGTGTCAAGACAACTTTCACAAGCTGAAAGAATTATTGACATCGGCACCCGTTTTGAAGGTAGAAGACCCAGATAAAGACTTAACAGTTTGTGTTGATGTAAGTAAAGAGGGACTAGGTGGTTTCCTAACTCAGGAAGGGCACGTGATTTGTTACGAGTCCCAAAAATTAAAAGAACACGAGTGAAATTATGTCAGTCATGACCTAGAATTTGCAGGAGCAATACATGCCTTAAAAATGTGGCGACACTAAATAATGGGCAGAAAATTCCTACTATTGACGGATAATAGCGGGGTGAAATATCTGTTTAACCAACCAGATCTTAATTCAAGACAAGCAAGGTGGCTATCCTTCTTGAGCGAATTTGACTTCGAGTTCATACTTGTCAAGAGTAAGGAAAATAAAGTAGCAGACGCTTTAAGAAGAAGAGTCCATGGGTTATTTGAGATAAACATCAGCAGGGCAGAAAGTGATCTGGAACAAAGAATAAGGATGACAAGTATTAATGATGGAAGTTACACTAAGATAATGACATAATTGCAAAACAGTACCGCCAACTCTGACAAACCAGATCTAAGCATCGACAAGAAAGGACTATTACGACTTAAAAACAAACTTTACATACCAAATTCAACAGAATTGAAATCAACAATTTTGGACAAAGTACATAAGAAACCATATGCTGGCCATTCATGTTACCAGAAAACAATAATAACACTTAGAAAACTATTTTTCTGGCCTAGTATGAAGGGCGAAACAACATAATACTTGGCTAGGTGCCAAGATTGTCAGCAAGTTAAGGCTGAGCACTAGCATCCAACCGACCTATTACAACCATTACTATTACCAAAATGCAAATGGGAGACTATATCACTGGACTTTGTAACAAGTTTACATAAAACTCAGAAACATAATTATTCTATCATGGTTGTAATCGGTAAACGCAATAAGTCTGCACACTTTATTCTTGTAAGGTCTACTTTTAAATCTATAAACATTGATGAAATATTCATGAATTTTTTTTTTAGACTGCATGGTATTCCTAAAATGGTGATTTCAGAAAGGTACAATAGAACTTAAAAGACGCACAGGACAGACATAAGAGCTATGAAAATCAGAAAAGAAGACACTTGGAATTTCAAGTGGGAGACCATGTTTACCTAAAGGTCAAAGCCCAAAAAAGCTCATTGAAGTTAGGAAACTGTGTTAAGATGGCACCCAGGTTTTGTGGGACCTCCGAGATACTCGCTCAAATTGGACCCATAGCATACCAACTTGCATTTCTAGCTAATCTAAGAATTCATAATGTATTTCACGTTTCTTTGTTGAAAAAGTATATTCATGACCCAACTCATATGATTGATTGGAACTTGGTGCAGGTGGAACCCGAAAGTGAGTTCCAGGTGGAAGCCCTATGCATTCTAGACTCGAGAGAAATAACACTTCAGAACAGAGCCATTGCTCAGGTAAAGGTGCAATGGAAGCACTTTAGTCCTGAGGAGGCCACTTGGGAGTTGGAGGGAGATTTTTGGAAATCTCATCCAATCCCGTTCCAGGAAGGGAACAAACATTGAGGACAGTGTTTTACTAAAGGGGGAAAGGATGTGATATCCCCAAAAATAAATTACTTTTGAAATTTAAATTCATTGGAAATTTATTCCATTTTTAGTAAATTTGTATTTGGAAAATTTTTGTCATTTATTGAAATTCTGAATTTTGAATTTAATAATTGTAATTAATTATTATGAATATTGGGCAGAGATCTGTTTTGACCCACAAACTATTGGACTATGACACTTGTATGAAAACATAATATTTTATTTTAATTGCAGGAGGAGAAATGGAACAACCATGTTAAAATCAACTGACCATGACTCCATGAGTGGGGTGATTGTTACAAGTGGCAAATCAGTGAATTGGCCATTGGCAGCCCCTGAAAATTAGGGATTTAAAAAGATGTGAAAATTCCCAAGGGAGGGAAAAAATACTTGGGCAAAATTGATAAATAACATATGCGAGGAGGTAGGACCCCACCAAGTATACTGGGAAAGGAAACTTTTGATTTATTTGCTGTTATGAACACTGCTTGAGTGTGAGGCAAGGGAAAACTGTTGGAACTATAGAACATTGCTGAAGAAAAGTTTTTCCAAGTTCTCCCTCATGGATTCATGGTCAGGCTAGGGTGTGAATCGGGCAAGTAGTTTGGCTTCCCTGTTCTACGATTGGGAGGAACGTGGTTGTTCCCTTTGTTTTTCTGCAAGCTGGTTCAGATATGTAAACCTTTCCTTACTCTCTCCTTGGATGGTTTGTGTGTAATTGATATTATGCATATACTTTTTCTAAATCGAAGTAATTATTTCAATGGATGAGATCTATCGTGGTATTAGATTTACAATCATAGTCTAAATTCTGGAGTGGTCCCTCCCGAAAATCGAGAATACTAGGAAAATTTATTTAAATATAATTTGAGTTTAATAGAGCAGATCCATCTACATGATAGGATTAATCTGAAGTCGAAATGCTAGGATACTCTGTACTACTTAAAGAAAACCAATCTATATAGATGTAGGTTTATTTCTGTGACTGAAGTATTAAACAGATCTAAATGTGAGCAATCAGATAGGTTTAATTTGAATTCGAAATGCTAGGATACGTTGTATGCTTGAAGAAGGCCAATCTGTATAGATATAGGTTTATTTTTGTGACTGAAGTATTAAATAGATCTAAATTTGAGCAATCAGAGTTGAGTAAATTTGTGTCGAAAGGAAACATTTAAATGTATCACTAATTCCAAACAATCATGCATCTTAAAAGAGACTTCATGTCTTTTAAATCTAATAATTGAAGAGGAATATGAAATAGAAAGAACCTTATGGATCACCAGGGCACTCATATATTATACAGATATATATGTATTGGAAATAAAACACAAACTGGAAGTAATCTATCTACATCATAAAGTTAAGGAAATCCAGAAAACCCCTTTTGTTTATTAGATGCTAAAACAATCATGGGAATTGACRCCTATYAGAAGAMTTTATGCTTCCCTTGTTTTATTTAAAGAGCAGTCTACCCTTTCCACACTCAAAGTCTGTAACGAATTTAGAAATATGTGAAAACCTTAAGAAGATCCGGAACAATTTTTGAATTGAATTTGTCACTTTGTGTTTTTCTATTACTAAATCTTTCTAAACTCTGTTTATGTTTTCCTTTTTCGGCATTTCACAGTTTATTGGTTCAATTGAGTGAATTTCTTTTGTTCTTGCAAATTCCGAAACCCGAAGTGGCCCAACAGCCTGATCGAATTTCATGATTCGACGATTACCGTTGTATGTTGTTCATGCATCAAGCATTATCAAATGTCGAAACCTGTTATTGGTTGGGCCCCATAAATTTTCGTTACTTCGCGATTCAACATTTGACATTGTGCAGGGTTTTTGCATGGGGAGTTAGTAAACTCGGAAACCTCGAAGTGCTGGTCCAACATTCCATTCACTTTTCGCAATCCGGAAGTTGTTGTGTGTTGGTGTTTGTCTCTTGAAATCATGAAATCCCAAACCCCGAAACCCCAAAGTACTGGTCCCACTTTCCATTCACATTTCGTAATTCGGGAGTTGTTGTGTGTTGGTGTTTGGGCATTTGAAATAGCAAAATCCCGAACCCCAAAACCACAAAGTGCTGGTCCCACATTTCCATTCACTTTTCGCAATTCGGGAGTTGTTGTGTGCTGGTGTTTGGGCATTTGAAATCATGAAATCCTGAACCCTAAAACCCCGAAGTGCGGGGCCCACAGTCTTTTAGCATTTCGTGATTCGGCAAATAATGTGGTCCTTTGTTTTTTGTATTCAGCATTTTTTGTCGCCAAAACCCGATTGACCTCTATTTTTTTTCACAAAACTGTAGGAACATAGTAGGAATTGCGTGTTATAGGAACAACTCTAATACTGTAATGAATGGACTAGTAGCAAACGGTGGAGGATCCTCATCCGAGATAGAGGTAGAATAGAAATAATAGATCATATTACAAGTCATTGTGTACAGGGCATGACAACTACATAAATTATTGTATATGAAATTATTAAACTAATTCAGTAGATTTTTAGCATGATTTTTCCTAAGAGTTTTGTTCACCATGAGGTCATACACCTTTAAGTATTCAAAATTTTGTAATTTGACTATTATTTAAAGGCATAAACCGTAGAGAACAAGATGGGATCCTTCGAGTTAACTATGCTTGATGTGTAATCTACTCTAAGTGTGTAAGAATGAGACCCAAGTTAGATAGATATACTTGTACTTGTTTATATTTTCTTTAAGAAAAAATGAAGGACTGTAGCACATAACTAAGCTTTCCAATTATTAAAACAGAACCAAGATGAAACTATACCTATGACAGTTAACTGCTCTATATATATTTAGAGAAAGCTACATAATTATAGGTGGAAATAAGTGCAGATCTGAATGAAGAGTTAAAGCGACCTCTCAGAGGTTAAACTCTATGTGCCCAGATCCTTTTGATCTAACGACAGTTGTGCACAACCCTACACTTTATCTCTCTGAACCTCAAAGGTTCCTTCGACCTATGCTTAGATATTTCCCATATACATATAAGTATGTTGGAGTAGTTTGACAGTTAAGGGAAGTGATAGAATTATGGACAAAATTTATCCACATAAGCTTTTCTGTTCGAAGTAGACTTGACTGGCGTAATAATGTCATTGTAGAAAGAAATGAATCTTACCTTCTTTTAAATTCTAAGCTTACATGAAATTGAATTATGTCATAAAAAAAAAAATGTGGTGAATTTGAGGTACATTACAAGGAACCTTCAAGCTTCGGTTCTATAAAATCAGGTACATGTTTTCATTTACGGTGGGAGGAGATTGTGTTCCCAACCTCAAAAGTGATCTACAATGAAATTTAACATGCTCATAGTCTAGATTTTGTTTCCATACATATTCACCTGCATTCAACTAGACCTCTTTGGGGAGCACTTTTGAGAGATCCATTTTAGCACATATCCTCATAAGGTCATGCATTATCTTTTAGTCATTTTAGGGTTGTAGTTGTAAAATTTTTGGATGGCATTTATAATATTGAATAGATTCTTTAGAGGCAAAAATTTAAGGGGAACGTTGAGGAGCCTTACCCATAGCAAGGTCGAGGATAAATCTGATCCATGGAGGGATCAAAGTTTGGATACCAAGGCTTCATGAAAAGGATAAAAATACCCCAAATACATGGACTAGGTTTGAAAATATTTCCCCTATCAACAAGTTCATCGAATTCTATAATAAAGAAGTTGCATGCATATAGGTAAATATGATCCTCTTTTAATAAAAGGGGATTCCTACTTTGAGAATCCCAACTATGAAAATATATCGAATAATGCCACAAGTGAGTGAATGAACATATGTCCTCATAATTTTGGTAGAATTCAAAGTAATCCTTGATTTTCTTAGCCACAAAATGGTGGGAACAAAATTTTCCATTTAAATAGAAACGTAACATGAGGAACATTGGGTGAATTCATGAATTCCAAGAGATGAAACAACATCATGAAAGAACATCTTACTAATTGTAGTGGATCTGAGTTATGTGCGATAAGAGACATGAAAAATTGGTTTGGTAAATAAGAACCCAAACCCCAACTAGGGAAACTAGGTCGAGGGGAGCTCTAATCCATGGATGGTTGAGAAGAGACAACTTTCGAGAATTGTTCGCGACGACTAGGGTTGAAACCCTAGTCATGGAGGAGGGACACATGAACATCCATATTCAATATATTTTTACATTATTCAACTATGTTTCATAATAATAAGGGAATATTGATTAAGAAATTGTTATGAATGAAATCTTTTTAAGTTCCTATAATTTTTTTTGAACTGGACATGTGAAAACATATTGAATATACACAATAAAAAAAGGTACAAACCTTTAATAATGATAAGGTTGTACTATACAATGAATGAAATCAATAGTACCAAATTTACAGTGCATATCTTTGAGAACCCTCCCATTAAGGATCAATTTGAACTCTTTGGGAAAATGTCATCAAAATGGTGTGCTAAAACAACAACAATTCTACAAAAAAATCAATTTTATTTTTTATGATGGATGCAACCCCAATGTGACAATTGTGATGCACATGACACTACTTCAATGCTTACAGATTATGTTTGATGCATAAATCATAAACCTAATGTAACTTCGACCCAAGTGAAGCAAATTATAATGCTAGCCAATGCAAGGAAGTTTTTAATTGTCTTTGGCATTGCAACACAACAAAAACTTGATGTAAGACTAGCACAACCATGATTCCCAATCACGATGCATGCCAAGAAAAAAACACTAAGCTAGGTTTTGCAAGGCATCAACGATGCTAGAACCTTGTATTGTAGTAGCAATAAAATATTTAATAGTGATGCACATCGGGAATTATGGATCTACGTGCCCTAATTATATATTTGTGACTAAATAAATTATATACAAGGTGTACAACTATGAATACACATCTATCTTACAAGAATGATAAATGTGAAATAGGTATGCTATGAGAAAGTAAAATACTTAGGTTTTGTCTAAACAATGTTTTTATATTTTATATTTTTAAATTTTAATATGTATGTGAAAATAACATCTCTACTTAAAATCTCCAAGAGTTAGCTCAATCGGTTGAAGCATTTCCCCAAGTCATATTCAGGTATTCTGGGAAGACAGGGGGATCTCATGAGACCTTCTTTGTAAAAGATAAAAGTATGGTCTAAATAAATTCTTCCATCATTTACACACAAATAATTACCTCAAAAAAATAACCATAAATCCTTCCGCCATATATCTCAACCAAAGTCTTCCAACATTGACCCCCAACTAATAACTCAACCCTTTTTGTGTCATTTAACATTGAAATAAGTGTGCCCACAATGTTCCAGTACTTCCATTTGAGAAACAAAGTTCTCAAGAAGATTTGAGAAGACCATTGTTCCCTCTACCATAGAAATAAGAGTGCCCACAAGGTAATTAGACTTCCTTTTGACCACCTAAGTTCTCAAAAAATATTCAAGAAAACCACTTCCTCTTCTACCTTGAAAAATGAGCGCCCACAAAGTTAGAAAATAAAGTTTTTAATTAGAGAAGAACCAAAAATATAAGAACAATAAAAATAAATGAAAGTAAATAGAGACCATCATTGCCAAACTATAATAAGTGGTGCATATTGAGACTCAATGACATGTGACTAAGATGTGATGTTGGATTGATGCTCTCATTGAGTCTCCTATGTTTAAACTCCACTCTCCAAGCTCTTATTTCCACTCTAAATTCCAATGGAGAAATTTCCTGTATCCTTTCACAATATGTGATAGCAATGATATTTTCATGCTTTTATAAAAATAATTTAATAATTAAGTTTAATGTTTCCATTTTTTTAAATTAATTTTTTTCACATTTTCATTTATGTTAATCTTTTTCTATACATAACATATATTTTTAGAAAAACGCTAATAATTTCTTCTATGAACAATCAATAAAAAAGTTGTTTTTAGAAAACCATCTTTAAACCCAATTTCTTACTAATAATGAATTCCTCCCAAATACAATACCTCAACTTTGAATTACCCATAGCATAAATATACACTATTTAATTATATCTCGTAATCTTATTTAATAGTTTTACTATGATTTTACCTTGGATGGGGCGTCGTCTTGACATGTCTCAAGGATAGATGGAGAAGCTCTGGGAGTCCACTTTGGATCTTTTTTTCCATGCATTTTCGTGCTAATAATGCCATGTCACATCGCGAGCAAGAACACTAACTTCCCCTATCGCTTGGAGCGTGAGAAAATCGGGGTGATGTTGATCACAAGTACCATGGCTCTAGCTGGAAATTATTATATTCGTCCTCTCTCTGTGATGGCAGTAATTCCACCCCCTCCATCTTGCTTTCCACACATTCCTTCATTGAATGTTAGAGGCCTTATAGAGGGTGGGAAGCATCTGACTAACATTCACATTTCTTCTCTTGGGATTGTCATGTGCAGTCATGTTGATGATATGAGGGAAATCGTAGAACACTTTACCTTCTCTATGCCTCATCTCTGATTCCATGGGCATTCACACAAGGGAAGAAACTTAGGAGGGAGAAGGGCTTGTCCTCCAAGATAAGTTATGTTATCGTCTAATTCACTAGATCAAAATGGCACTTTCTCCTTCGCGTCCACTAATATGGCTATAATTCTAGGTAAGCATGATAGGAAAGGAAAAAATATCGTGGTATAACACAAGATAGATTCAAAACGTTACTCCATCAATGTGATTCAAGTAGCTCCTCTTGTATCAACAACATGGTTGTGTTGTCCTAGCTTATTACCATATTGTGAAGCATTGTTTCCAAACATCCCAATGGCCATTTTGTCAAACTTTAATTTTAATTCTTTTTATAACGTGGTCTCCTTTTTGG
>JASDQU011025231.1:24987-45699 GCA_032191745.1 Picea mariana | reverse complement strand
GTAGCTATTCCCACAAGCTTGCCACTAGAAATAGGATGTTTCACTCATTGTAGGCCACCTTGCTGGTGTTTTACATTTTGAAATACAAGACAGGTGCCATTTTCTATAGGGACTATTTCTATGTAGCTAATTTGAAATGTTGGTATTGAATCTATTTCAAAGGAAAATTGTTCGATCAAGTTGAAAAGACTATATAATTTGAATATGCTTATGCTAGTTGATCAACAGCTTATGGCATTTTCTTCTTCGCATCCACTAATATGGCTATAATGCTAGGTAAGCATAATAGGAAAGGAAAAAATATTGTGGTATAATGGCGTATTCATCATTTCCATTCTATGCATGTTAGGTCAATGATAGTAGGTATTGTGGATAATCTTGTTTGAACCAATTCATACCCTCAATAGTTATCCATTTCTATTGTTTATGGCTTACATAGGTAGAGTGGAACCAATCCTTGTATTGAATGCAACAACTTGCTCTAATTTCTAAGAGAAAGCTTCATTGGAGGGACTTTGTATATCGGGTATGTTTGTGGTGAAATTAGTTTTCCTCCCTCAAAAACATCTTCCTTCATTGAGAGTAATATGACCTTAGCCCCTTCTATAATTTTCTCGAGGTTGCCTTCAAGTTCTATTGATCTAATAGAAGTGATGTGAGTGGCCTATAAGAACCAGTTGAATTCGTGTTGTTAAATATGTGCTTATAGCTCCCCATTACCCTTGATCAAGAGATAAATATAGGTTCAACATAGTATGTAGTGGCTTACACCATGTACAAAAGGCGATAGGTGCAGCAAAGGTAGTGCAAAGGTCATGGAGGAGGGAAAATAAACTATCACGATTGGTATCCTTCGTGGACAAACCCTCATCACCACAATGAAGGATGAGCATTACTACCTATCTAAAGATAGCACCGGAGAGGTCGGTTAATGCTAAATATATATCGAGAATTACTTTCTACCATTAAATGTTTAACTAATTAGATAACGTTTCTAGAGTTGAAACGTAGGAGATTGGCATCTAAAATGAAAGTCAATTGCCTTTCCTCGATACGAGGCCAAATACTGGGAAGAATATTGTAACTTTTGATAGAAATATCTAAAACTATAAGCTTAGAAATAATCTCAATGGATGGAAACTTAGTTTCATATGATCGGTTCTACTTACTCCAAACTAGTTTCAAGTTTTAAGAAAAATGACAAATTGATTACCATATTCCAACGCTAAGAGGTGGGGACTAATTGTGCTTACCTTATTTAGAAGGTAAGGTCATATGGTTTCATATATTAGGAGAAAGAGGCATCTCCAAAAGCTACATGTTGTCTCTCTCTGCTTATGCATTTGGAAACTAATTCCTTCCTTGAACTTTGGAGCTTATAGAAATTTTTTCATCTCTCTCCATATGCATTTGGTAACTAGTTCCTTCCTTGGACATTTGATTGCGTGGACATTATTTTTGATAAATCTTTGACTAGATTTCATAGACATTAATTTCGATAAATATTTGGCAAGTGCACATAAAATCATTATTGTTCATATCCATGCCCATGAAGGAGATTGTTTGTAAGTGATTAAGGATAAGGAATAAATTTTCTCACTTTCAACGAATATCTTCTTGAATGGGGATCTCACTTTTCTTTAAGTAGAAGATATTAAAATAGAACAAATGTAAGTGGTTGTTTCTAATAACACAATAGCTATGCAATTGTTTACAACTTACACACAATTAATATTCATCACTATACTCCATGTAACACACCTGCTATCTACTCAATTATAACATGCACAAGGTTTGAAGGGACATTCATGTATCACTATTTCATGTTGAAATTATATTGGTACTATATTGTCCTCTCCATGTATTTTCTAGGTTGTCATTATTAAAACATCTATTGGGGTTCTCAGAAAGACAAAATATGAAAGCCTTGAACCATACCTTTCGAATGCAGGAGTACACCCTTTCAAATTGTGGAATCCTAGGCAAGTATCCAACTATTTTTGTTCCATTGTAGAGGAGTTGAAGGGGGAAAAAAAGCCTTTGGATATCCAGAAAATTGACAACCTACACATAATGGAGGGCCCAACAATGGGGTATTAAGGAATGAGTGCATGTCATTGGATCTCCTCACCAATTGAAAAATTGGGAAAAAGAAAGGGATCCCATGGGAGCTTGAATGGAGATGGTTTGTAATGGAGCACGGTACCTGGGGGGGTTTATCTCAATCAAACAAAGGACGAGGTATAATAATACCGTTCAATGAATGATGCCATGAGTTAGTCAATGAGGAAATTAAGGTGGTGGTTGGTCGTAAATGATATGGTGGATAAATGCATGAGAGGCCCCATAGTCATTTGTCAGGAACGTTTGTTTAATAGTTTGGGGATTTCAATGAACGTAGATAGAGCATGGAGGGGAATGGTATTCTCATTCATGATCGTTAATTCCAATGGAGATAAGAGAAAAAGGATAGTTCACACAATGGAAGAAGGAAGATCTCATGAATCCCATTGTAATACCGGCCAAGTTTTAAATTGATGGGCAGTTTGAGGCTTTTGAGAGGTGCATAGCCCATATTTTTGCGAAAGAGGAAGAACCCGGTGAGGCCTAGATGTAATGTTTGAAGTGTTAATTTAATATACTAGTGTTGCATGTAGATTTTCCTCCATTAATGATTTATTTGCATTGCTTTGAAAAACCCTAAATCACATTAAATGTAGTTAATACAATGTACAATTGATGCTATGTTTCAGATAGGTAGAGTTGAATGGGATTTATAGAATGGGTAGAGGAATTTAAAAGATTCACACTCTGAGTTAATCGGGAAGCCTTACCTAACCACTATCCCGTATCTAGATACTTTTGAACTAAAGGGGTCTGCTTATATTAAACTTTTTGCAGAGGAGTATAGTCTAATACTCTACTTTTACCTAAGCCCGTTTGGTCATTTTTATTGTGTGATTATGTGTATCGTCCAACGCATGAGGCCTAGGCTATAAATCCCAAAGTCGTTTGTAATGTAAACATATGGTAATGGTTTATATGTATGGTCTAACATGTAAGGTTTAGGCCATAAGATCCCAAAGTCATTTGTATTGCTAACACTATGGTAATTGTTATAGGTACAAACAGATAGGAAAGTAATTATAATTACAAGACTTTAAATAAACATTGAAATGGGGAATATGCACTTATTATATCGTCGATTTGAAAACTTTAAGTTGAATGGAAATCCACAGCAAGGACCACCTGGAGATCCAGGACAAAATAGTGATGGAAGCTCACCCATGGAGGTGTTGGAAATATTGAGGAATATTATTGTTGAACTTCAGATTTTCAAGGCCCACAATGAAAAATTGAAGAAAGAACTACAGGAACAACAAGAGATAAATGAAGTCCTGCTGTGTAATATAGTAACCAAGAAAATCCCAAAAGACGATAACCATGATGAAGAGGTCAACAAGATTGAATGAACCAGCGGAAGAAGGGATAGCAACCATCTCCTTATCGAAATGCAACAAAAGGTTTCCCAAGAATGGATTTTCACTCCAGTCATCGAAATGTGCAAGGTAGCGGTAAATTGGTAAACCTGGGAATGAAGAAGTTTGGGGACAGCTCCGGCGAGCCATTAAAGTGTTGGGAATGTGGAAAGCCTCATCTAAGGAGGAACTGTCCACATTTAACTTCAACAAACAGAATTGTTGTTCATAATTTGTAGGAAGCGTCAATAGTGGGAGACGTGGGCAGAAACCTGCATCGGATAAATGCAGCGATAAATGGTCGACAAGGTGACCACCAGTCCTCGGTGGTATAAATCGAAGGTAAAATCAATGACACTCGAATTTATGTTTTAATTGACCCTAGAGCTAGATTAATTTATATTACTCTTGATGTAGTAGAGTCAAATAAACATAAGAAACTGAAGCACGCAAAATCATGGCTTGTATAGCTAGCAATAGGTACTAAAAGGAAAGTAGTTGACTTTATTTCTGATTTTGAGTTCAGCTTAGATGGTCAAAATATAAGAACCAATCTGAACATCCTACCACTAGGATCTTATGATATGATTATCGGGATGGATTGGTTGGAACAACACAAAGCAATACTAGACTGTTACACAAAGATACTTATCTATAAAGAAGATTTTGGCACTGTTAGAAAAGCCCAAGGCATACCAAAATCTGTATTAGTTAGACAAGTTTAAGCGATGCAACTCAAGAAATGTATTAGAAAGGGATGTCAAGTGATTTCAGATAGAGATGTAAAATTTACATCCGCGTTTTGTAAGGAATTGTTTGCAGGGCTAAACACTAACTTGAATTTTAGTACAAGCTATCATCCACAAACGGATGGACAGACTGAAAGGACAAACCAAATCATAGAGGATATGCTCCAGATGTACATAAGAACAAAACCGAGCAAGTGGGAAGAGTACATGCACTTGGTAGAATTTGCATATAACAATGGGTACCAAACTTCGGCTAAGTTGAGCCCTTTCGAAATACTGTATGGAAGAAAGTGTATGACTCCAATTAGTTGGGATAACCAGGCTGACAGACTCATGGTTGGACCAATGATGCTCCAAGAAATGGAGAACATGGTAAGAAAGATACAACATAACTTAAAAGAAGCATAGGACAGACATAAGAGCTATGCAGATCAGAAAAGAAGACACTTGGAATTTCAAATGGGAGACCATGTTTATTTGAAGTTCAAAGCCTAAAAAAGATCGTTGAAGTTAGGGAAATGTGCCAAGCTGAAACCCAGTTTTTGTGGGCCCTTCGAGATACTAGCTTGAATGGGACCCATAGCTTATCAGCTTGCACTTCTAGCTAATCTAAGAATTCATAATGTATTTCACATTTCCTTGTTGAAAAAGTATATGCATGACCCTACTCATATGATTGATTGGAACTTGGTGCAGGTGGAACGCGAAGGCAAGTTTCAGGTGGAACCCCTACGCATTCTAGACCGGAGAAAAGTAGTACTTCGGAATAGAGTCGTCGCTCGGGTAAGGTGCAATGGAAGCACTTTAGTCTTGAGGAGGCCACTTGGGAGTTGGAGGGAGATTTGCTGAAATGTCATCCAATTTTGTTCCAAAAAAGGAGCGAACACTAAGGACAGTGTTTTACTCATCCATTTATGGCAATTCCGAATTTTGGATTTGATAATTGTAATTAATTATTATGATTATTGGGCAGAGATTTGATTTGACTCAACTAACTATTTGACTATGACACTTGTATAAAAACAAAATATTTTATATTGATTGCAGGAGGAAAAATGGAACAACCATGTTAAAATCAATTGACCATGACTCCATGAGTGGGGAACATGTTGGAACTACCTCTAGGCTGATTGCTACAAGTAGAAAATCAATGATTTGGCCATTGGCAGCCCCTGAAAATCAGGGATTTAGAAAGATGTGAAAATTCCCAAGGGAGGGAAAAAAGGACCTACAAAAATTAATAAATAGCATATGTGAGGAGGCAGGATGCTGCCAAGTATGCTAAGGAAGGAGACTATTGATTTACTTGCTGTTATGAACACTACTTGAGTGTGAGGCAAGGGAAATTGTTGGAGCACTAGGACATTGCTGAGGAGAAGTTTTATCCAATTTCGCCCTTATGGATTCATGGTCAGGCTAGGGGGTGAATCGGGTGAGTAGTTTGGATGCCCTATTCTACGGTTGGGAGGAACATGGTTGTTCCCTTTGTCTTTCAGCGTATTATTTCATATATGTTTTTTCTGTCCCTTCTCTGGCTAAATTTTATATGGTTGCATACATGATAGAATGCACCTGTTAATTCTAACAAGAAATAATATTAAGAACGAAATATTGAATGCATCCTTTTGAAGACTTAGGAATTGCTAGAATGTCTCTATACTAGCTCGGAATGAATTATCTTTGTTGTATCACATCACTGTTATGAGTACTAATTCTCGAAAGTATACTAGTTGAAAGGATATGGCTAGTCAATTCGTATAGAAGATATGTGCTATGGTTTGGATTACTACTATAGTAAGACAAACCATTGTAGTTGAAACACCACAAATAAATTGTAATACAGGTTTGAGTTTACCCACGTATTGAATGCAAATGGAAACTGCACAGTTTATATATATATATATATATATATATATATACGTATGGACGTATACTTATTTTCTGGTATATAAAGGCATGTGCAACAATAGAGTAATTAACTAAGATTTCTTCCTTGTACCAGCTGAATAGTCATGATTTTTAGGAGATAGACATAATCGCAAGTGCCTAAGATATATATGTATACATATATTTGAAATATGGAAGTGACCTTGCAAATACCAAGAATTATTATAGAACAGCTTCAACATTCACACATCTTTATATCAACCGGTGTTTAATTAAAAAGTTATAGGACGAATTGGCCTATGGGTCTATAGGTTAATATGTTGGAAATTATATTTGGAGTGAATTGAATTATCATAGTTTAATTACCAAAACTAATCATGGCAGGTGTGAAGGCCTAGGGAGGAAGGGACATCCTGAAACTTCACATACCCCTGAATAAATTCATAACTGTGTAAATAACAACAAAATCACCTAGAATTTAAAAAGGAAAGCCTTTAACATAAGTACAATAGTTGCAATTTGAATTCATTTATCATCATGCGATCTGGAGTCAATTACAGATAAGATATACATATAGCTTGCAATAGTAGAGCACCTTTTATTCATTTAAAAATCATTTCTTGGAAGGAGACAGTATGTCGCTAGTACATTAAACCAATGAAATAACCAGTATGCCATTACAAGTAGGCGGAAAGGAAACCCTGGAATTATTTTAAGAATAATATTACATATCTCATTCGGAATTCAAACAAGAAAACACCCCATACTATGTTTTAGTCCAATGATAGAAATTACCATCACAAAATGGGTTACCCTTAATCAAACGGTACCAAAATCGGAACATAACTACATTGTTAATCAAAGGACTGGAAAGGGAACATGCCCTTCCTCTAGAAATAAAAGAATGTGACAGAGAGGGTTACAAGCATGGAACCTGAATACCTTTGTCTCCAAGAATAGGCGTGGATATCCGCAACTTCTTACCGACAAGGACTCTATAAAATTTGTTCCAGTAAAATATCAGTAACTTAATATGCCATTGAAATTTTAGAACGATATGAAAGCAGGGTGAATGAAAGTATTCACTTAATGAAAATATATCACTTGACATAACCTATACTTAACTTGGATTTTTTCATGGACATGACCCATTTCCCAGCTGTGGTCGTCCACCAACCGAGAGGGGAGGAGCGATCTTGTTTAAGTTGATGGGTACCCTCACATCAAAACAGGGCCCCATCATTAGTTAAAACATCCAGTTCAAGAAAGTAGAGATACAAGAAACTATGGATTTCGTAATTATAACAGTAGTTCCAACACTGATTCGAGAGACACTTAAATAATGAATGAATATACTCTAAGGTATAGACAAGATACAGATAATATACTAGATGAAATCTTCATAAGGAAACACCATCAAAATATAGTTAATATGAATGTTAAATACTGGAATCCATTTTTCTTAAAATTTAGAAGAAAGGATTAAATTAACATGAAATTATTTATCCTATTAACAGACCATGGTAAGCCAATAGAGAACCTGTAAATATTTATCAGTTACAGGATATAAATCTTTCAAACCTGAGAGGTATCATTTAGTAAACAAATTTATGAAGGGTCCTTTTAGGGGTTGTCTCTTTGGGGTTACGGGTTATGGGCATGGATGGTATATAAGAGAAAGGGCCCTTTGAGGCAGATGAGTGGAGCTGGGTTGGGAAAACATACTAAACGAATTATAACTAGCCACGACAGGAATTTACAGCCTATGAAACAAATAAAACTCTTTTAATATGGACAAGGAAATACTGCAATTATAATGCAACCCTCTCACCCTAATAAACTTAATTTCTGGAATGAAACTAGGGGAAAATCCTATAGAAGCTCAATACCAACCAATGATACAGGATGGTGAAGCAGAGCGAAAACAATACACCCTAGAGGCAATCTACTCGCGAATCACCAAGAAAACAAAGGAATGCGGTATCAACCCTTTCAGAGTTTCCAAAATAGATAAGAACGTGATAATAAAATTACTTAGTAGAGGGGAGGAACATCCAGAACCCTCCTGGAGTTTTGGTGATAATAAAATAACCTCTTACTGATAGTATAATCACTGTGGCACGTAGGTTACCCATAATGGTTGCAAGAGGAAGAGAACTCGGCCACAAATCTATGACTAGAGATGCAGAGGTAACGAGAAACTTACCAGTGGGTTAGATAGCAATGTCGCCTCCTCTATGAACAAAACATCACCATTGTTTCCCTTTGCAAAGAAATCAGAGTCGCAGAGCTAAACTTCCAGAGAACCTCCCACAACAAAATCCATTAACCTAGCGAACTCCTTCCTCGGAGAATGAGGTCTGCGGGTACAAATGACAAGGTGGTGAGATAGACTTGGCACGTCCATACTAGATAGCAGGTCAGATGAGGGCCTTGACTGTAGCATATACCCTACCCCCCTTTACTGCCTTGTCTAGGATTAAGTGCATATCAGACCTACCCCTCTTTTGGTATTCAATGAGCGGTTGAGTAAGGAAGTTTCTGTGCGACTCATGGAAACCTTTAATCCTAAATCACAATAAAAGAAGTTAATACAATGTACAGTTGACACTACGTTCGGGAAGGTGGAGCTGAATGGGATGGTTAAATGCATATCAGACCTAAACCCTAAAACACATTAAATTCAATTAATACAATGTACAGTTGACACTACATTTCAGACAGGTGCAGCTGAATGGGATTTCTAGCACGGGTAGAGGATTTTAAAATATTCACACTCTGATTTAAACGAGAAACCTTACCTAACCACTATGCTGTATCCAGATACTTTTAAACTAAAGGGGTCTTCTTATATTAAACTTTTCACAGAGGAGTATAGTCTAATACTCTACTTTTACCTAAGCCCGTTTGGTTGTTTTTATTGTGTGATTATGTGTATGGTCCAACGCATCAGGCCTAGTCTCTAAATCCCAAAGTCATTTGTAATGTAAACATATGGTAATGGTTTATATGTATGGTCTAATGCATAAGGTTAAGGCCATAAAATCCCAAAGTCATTTTTATTGTTAAGACTGTGGTAATGGTTATAGGTACAAACAAATAGGAAAGTAATTATAATTACAGGACTTTAAATAAACATTGAAATGGGGAATAAGCACTTATTATATCGTCAATTTGAAAACTTTAAGTTGAATGGTAATGACAGTTGATGACAGTAAGGACTCTAGTAAACTCTTATATTCAAGCTATATAATAGAAAGCCTACTTTCTTGAATCCCGAAGCTATTCATGGATAAATGTACAAACATTTTTTTTTTTTTGACAGTTTTTAAGGTACATTACAAAAATTAAGGTGGTGGTTGGTCATAAATGATATGGTGGATAAATACATGAGAGGCCCCATATTCATTTGTTAGGGAGGTTGGTTTAATAGTTTGGGGATTTCAATGAACATAGATTGATCATGGAGGGGAATGGTATTCTCATTCATGATCATTAATTCAAACCGAGATAGGAGAAAAAGGACAGTTCACACAATGGAAGAAGGAAGATCTCATGAATCCCATTGTAATCCTCGCCAAGATTTAAATTGATGGGCATTTTGAGGCTTTTGAGAGGTGCATAGCCCATATTTTTGTGAAAGAGGAAGAACCTGGTGAGGCCTAGATGTAATGTTTGAAGTGTTAATTTAATAGACTAGTGTTGCATGTAGATTTTCCTCCATTAATGGGTTGTGTGCATTGAATTGCATTGTTGTGTGCTCCTAGTAATTATAACATCTACAATTAATAGACTGTCTACACTACCAATGTACCAGAGCATGTTTGATCCCCACTTGTGAGTGATAATGACACACCGATGTTTTGACATTGTAAAACCGTATGGAGAAACATCCAAGACCCTCGCTAATGTGGGCACTTGGACCAATTTATTAATGCGAAAGAAAAATATTACATAGAGATTTACAAGAGAGTTTATCGCAATCGATCATTAGTAAATGACCCTTAGTAAAGAATGATCTCTAGAAGAGGATAGCCTAAGTGGAATCCAGGTAGAATAAACCCACATGAGTGCTCCAAAGTTTTTGAGGAAATTATGAATCCCTTAAAGGTCGAGGGATTCCTATAGGAAGAGCGAGACAATTCAACTGAACACATTTCAAGTGTGGACCACAAGGGCACCAAAATTATATGTGTCTAGAGAAATTATATGTCAGTTGAATACAAGAATAAAGAACATGTAAATCTACATTAGTGAAGATTTCAATTGGGTTTCTTGCTGGAGACAACACATATCTTAATTGAGTTAAATGGCTTAGGCTCAAGATTGCAACAATATTTTCCATAATAGGTATTTTGGTCCCAACAACAATAGTGGTGAAGGTGGTCTAAAATATATCTATTCTAATAAAGAAAAAGGGGAAGAAGTATGATTTTATTAGTAGATATTTGCACATGCCTATGTGAGGTTATTTACACACTTAGGAGTTAGTTAAAATAAACTTGGCACAATATTTCCTTAGGGTAAAGTGTGTTTCTTTAGTATGCATTTGTAGTTATGTAATCTGACGGTCAGAATTTGTTCTAGACATAAAGTGATCTAATGACTCATATTCTCCTCGATGCTAATGGATATATTGATTCGACCGACCCCACTCATATTTTTGGGGGGCGATGCACCTTCAAACCATGTTGTCTCACAATGTATTCATCCTTTGGTTGATTAAGTGCTCATTTTGATGCAATCTTTGACCGAACCCACTCTTCTTTTCGAGGGTGACTTGCTTTCAAATCATGTTGTCTCACAACCTATTCAGCCAATGGTTGAGGAAGTGGTTGTTCCGATGAAATATTCGGTCGACCCCACTCTTCTCTTGGAGAGTGTTGAGTCTACCAAATGGTCACGCAGATGCAATCTTCGGCTGATCCCACTCTTCTCTTGGAGGGTGTTGAGTCTACCAAAGTGGTCATGCCGATGCAATATTTGGCTGATCCCACTCTTCTGATAAGGAGTGATGTGTATACCGACTATTCTTTTAGCATTTCCAGTTCAGTACTTTCATAACAAGGGGAAATTTTGTCCACTTCGATCACACCCCCTCCAAGTCCTAGGATGGTTTCCTTTGATTAGAATGACCTTGTTGAGCATCGCCTTCCTTCTTATACACCTTTTCAAATAAGGGTTGAATTTAATTCAAAAATCATTTATCGATGTATTGTAGATGAAGGAGACTCTGCAAGTATTTTATCCTCCTGGGATTGGAAACCTTTCGGTTCTCCTGAGCTTGTGACCACTTCGCATGAGTTGTTGGATTTTGATAGACGTCCTAGTGAATATTTGGGGATTCTTCGTCATTTTCCTATCTCATTAGGTGGTAATATTTTTCTTGTTTATGTTATAGTGGTGCAAGGCCCATTATATTTCAATATGCTTCTCGGGTGTGATTATGTATTATACACTATGAACGTTGCAGTGTATACTCTCTTTTGGGTGATGCATTTCCATCATAATGGAAGCATTTTCACTATTGGCCAGTTGGCATCCAATAATCACCATCCTAATTCAACGCTAGTTCAAGATGCCCCTTTATATATATAAATTATTCATGTAGACTCTACCCCACCCCAGGTAAATTATGTGGCATCTTATCCTCCGTGTTCAATTGCTCCTAAGTAGGAACTTGTTCGTGACTCATCTTTTCCTTCACGAGACTTGGTCTAAGTAATTGATCCATTGGTTTATCCAATGAGGGAATGGGAGCCCTTTCTTTGCCCACTTGGTCTGAGTGATATTGAGTTTCCTTTCTAGTTTTATCTCGTTGTTTGTAGATCCTCAAGCCCTTGTTCTTGTGATTCTTTGTTGATAGACTCTTCTAGTCCTGGCTAGAACCTTCATCTTCATATGGAATATGGTCAATTTGCTTCCCCATTTGGGACTCTCAACCCTCCTCATTTGACTGATTTATCAGATTTTGAATTTCCTTTCGATGAGGCTATCCTTGAAGCCATGACTATGGTTTCTATACCATGAGAAGACTTACACCATGGTTTTTGTTTTCTTCCATTTTGGGAGACTTTCTAGGTTGATCGTCGAAGTGACTCTTGTTCAGATCCTAGCATTGGGATCTAATTGAACTACTACCATGCATGAGCCATGAGCTCGTGTGGTTCTTTGTACCATATTGTATAGTCCATGTTTGTTGTTTTCAAGTTTTGTATTCAATAACACCTCTTATTTTCTGATGTTTCTATTTATATTGGATTTATTAACTTCTGTTTGAGTGTTATTGGCCTTATATTTAGGATCTTCGAGACATTTTTCTTTGACAGTTTCTCATCATATCGTTCTGTTTTAACAAGTATTGACCTGCAGACTGGCATATAGGCTAGATTTTTTCCTACATTCATTTTCTTCCTTATCCGTTTCTTGGTTCATTTAGCCTTAGGATCGACCCCACTAATGTTCCTTGTCAATAAGTGTGTCATACTTTATGTGGTAGATCCTTCCTTCAATGGGCATCCTTCTATGGTCTCATCTTTGCATCATTGGCCTACTTTCGGATCCATGTTTCTCTCAATTATGACCTTCAAATCATTCCTTAAACACAAGCCTTGCAACACTTTTTGCCTTTGCGATCTGACACCTTGATGGATGGAGGAATTTTCTTGAGTGTCCTTATCCTGCACATGTCTCCTTGCGCCGAGCATCAGTATGTTCGATATGCCTTGAACTTGTTTTCTTTATCGCAACACTCTTTCCTCCATTGTAACGTAGCATTATTTTATTCCTTTTCAAGATCATTAAAAATTGGAAAAAGACAAAAAAATCAAATATTCCAAAAAGAGGGGATGGGATATATAAATTATTTTTCGGCAGCAAGATAGTCACCCTTTGACAAAGCACATCATTTCATTTGTTTTCCAAGAATTGGGATTTAGTATGACCTTCCAGAGCTATTCTCGCTGCATAGAGCCATGTCCCCTTCCGTTTGGTTACTCTTCCAAACATATGGAGAGTTTATGGTGCATCCTACATGATCAACTTATGTCAATGTTAGATTGCCGGAGTCTCATCATTTTTCGTTCTTTTTTGCCAGGGAACTTTTATCCAACCTGATTCGTCCATTTTCCATTTTGTCTCTTGACCTTCATGAGTCGACCATCCCGAGAGTCCAGTCAAGTCTGGATTCAAAATCGATGAAGTTATGTGCCTGATGATCGAGATCCTCCAATATTTCCCTAACGACATGTCGAAGACCTCAGATTAGTGAGTCTTACACTCTTATTGTTATCCTACCTGATTTGTTGAAGATATTGAAGTCATTTTTTGAGCTATGGTGTTCTCATCTCCAGCCGCAGGCTTCGATACTTCTTGAAGATGCATATTATTTGTACTTGAATATCATCAAATAATTTTGAGATGTAGATCCTCTTTGTATTTATAATGGCTATATTTTATATGACATGGATCTGCAGTGTACTTGATTGGCATCCATGATTAGTTCATCTTGAGCATGGGTATGCCCGCCTCAGAGAGATTATTATTATTTTGCAGATGGTGTGCTCCCGAACTGTTGTCTTCTGCTCACTCGACTTTATGCCTTCCAACTGATAAAGATATTGTAATGTATTCCAACCATCAGTTTCTCTTTTAAACCCACACATTAGGGGGAATATATTATAGCCCAAATATTCCCTACCTATGCATACATGGCATTAACCTTTTCACTTACACAATTTTCCAGATTATTGTTGAGAATCTTTCTTAAAAAAACCATTTTTTGGAGCATGTACACATCCTGCTCCACTATTGCATGCGTACACACACTAATTTCATACTAGAGAACCCTTGTTTACCTCCATAATTTGCAAAAAATAAAAAGTTGAAAAGATTTTGGTGGAGTTTGCAGGCCATTGGAGGTTTCCCAACCATTTTACCCATTGTAGCACGTCCCCAAATTGAATAACCATATTTTTGTCATATAAAAATAGCTCTTGTGATCTCATTCCGACATCAATCAAGATTAAAGAGAAACTCTACCAAAATCCATTCCCCCTCTAGCCCAAGTTTTGTAGCCCTTTCTGAGATTTGGCCTCAACATTCCCTCTTCAGCCTTTTCTCCTTATACAATCCCTTCTATTTTACGAAAGAGATCAATTGATAGTGAGAGGCAGCATGGGAATGATGCACTTGGAGCAATAGTAAGAGGAGCTTGGGCCTTGTTCGCGAAGCGTTTTTATGATCAAGAAGGTTGTAATATTTTAATCCTCAATTTGAGTAAGAGTTCTTTTCATGTCCCAATTCATTGCATATTTGTATCTTTATTGCTGAATACATTTACATTTAAATCTAAACGCTAACGTTGATAAGTAGAGATTGCATATTTATAGCATATTGTTTCTAAGTGTTCTTGTAGGTCAGCTTCAGGAGGAGATACACAACTAAGGAAACTACAAAGTTGAACGAAGTTTGCATCGGACGTTAGGGACTAAGGTACACTTATCCATCTTCCTTCTTCTCTTTTTTCTCTTTGTTTGGGTAGTTTTTGGATAGCTTATGATTAGGACTGTCTTTTAATGGAAGTTTGTGCTCTTCCTATATTCTGACCCAGTATAGTAATAGGGGGATTTTCCCCGCTAACACTACTTTGAATACTTTTTGTCTTTTTGAAGAGGCTACACATGTACTGGATAGAAGAAAAAAAACATTTTTTTGTGTGATGATGAATTAGACATAGGAATTCCATGAAAAAGAATCATCAACACCTATGAATTCCATGGGCATCTAACTATATATATTTTTTATATTAATGTAAATACATATTTTGTTCTTGGAAAAAAAAGTTAAAATTTGAATTAATAAAAGATCTATGAACAAATTGTACAATAGGGTTTTACAAATAAAAAATGATGATTGGAAGACATGCTCTAGGATCCAGATACAATAATAGACCTATATACAAGTATACTATTTGATACACTGAGATAATAACAATATTTTTCAATAAAAAATTCTATACTATTGTTCTTGTTTGGGATTGAGCCAGGTGTTCAATTACATATTTACCTTTCCTTTTAAATTTATTTCTAGCAACTTAAGTCCAAACTTATTAATTTTACTGGGGCATAGTGTATGCATTGTAAATCGAATTAACTTCTTCTTCTTCTTCCATAGGGATGAGTGCAAGCCTTGGAGTGGTTGTCAAGTTTCCCATGGAGCCTTTATTTTTCCTTGGGTGTATCCTCCCACGAGTTTCAATGATATTTATAAGGGGAAAGGACTCTCACATGAATTAGTGGGGCTTCGATTAACAATTATATATTATTTGTCTATTGACCCAAGTGACTTTTCCTATAGTGCTCTTGGTTTCTATCAACTAATGGTTCACCGTAGCACTATGTCACCATGTAGTATTCAATTTTGTTTCATTTTGAAAAAAGATTGTGATATCCCCGAAAAAAAATTATTTTTGAAATTTAAATTCATTGGAAATTTATTCCGTTTTTAGTAGATTCGAATTTGGAATTTTTTTTTTCATTTATGGAAATTCCGAATTTCGAATTTAATATAGGTTTAATTTGATGTCAAAATGCCGGGATACGTTGTATGCTTGAAGAAGACCAATCTGTATTGATATTGGTTTATTTCTATGACTGAAGTATTAAATAGATCTAAATTTGAGCAATCGGAGTTGAGTAAATTTGTGCCGAAAGGAAACATTTAAATGTATTGCTAATTCCAAACAATCATACATCTTAAAACAGACTTCCTGTCTTTTACATATAAGAATTGAAGAGGAATATGAAATACCAAGAACCTTATGGATCACCTGGGCACTCATATATTATACACATATATATCTATTGGAAATAAAATGCAAACTGGAAGTAATCTATCTACATCAAAAAGTTAAGGAAATCCGAAGAAACCCCTTTTGTTTATCATATGCTAAAACAATCACGGGAATTGGTGCCCATCAGAAGACTTTATGCTTCCCTTGTTTTATTTAAAGAGCGGTCTATCCTTTCCACATTCAAAGTCTGTAATGAATTTAGAAATATGCGAAAACCTTAAGAAGATCCGGAACAATTTTTGAATCGAATTTGTCACTCTGTGTTTTTTTTTACTGAGTTCGTAAACTCTGTTCATGTTTTTCGTTTTCGACATTTCAGAGTTTATTGGTTCAATTGCATGAATTTCTTTTGTTCTTGCAAATGTTGAAACCCGAAGTGGCCCCACAGCCTGATCGAATTTCATGATTTGACGATTTCCGTTGTATGTTGTTCATGCATCAATTATTACCAAACGTCGAAACTCGTTATTGGTTGGGCCCCATACCTTTTCATGATTTCATGATTCGACATTTGACGTTGTGCTATGTTTTTGCATCAAGAATTAGTAAACCCCGAAACCCCGAAGTGTTGGTCCCAAATTCCATTCACTTTTTGCAATTCGGGAGTTATTTTGTGTTGGTGTGTGGCACTTGAAATCACGAAATCCTGAACCCCGAAACCCTGAAGTGCTGGTCCCACTTTCCATTCAATTTATGCAATTTAGGAGTTGTTGTGTGTTGGTGTTTGGGCATTTGAAATCGTGACATTCCGAACCCCGAAACCATGAAGTGTTGGTCCTACATTTCCATTCACTTTTCGCAATTCAAGAGTTGTTGTGTGTTGGTGTTTGGGCATTTGAAATCATGAAATCACGAACCCTGAAACCCAAAAGTGCGGGCCCCACATTCTTTCCGCATTTCGAGATTCAACAAACAACGTGGTCCTTTGTTTTTTGTATTCGACATTTGTAATCACCGAAACCCGATTGACCTCTTTTTTTTTTCACAAAACTGTAGGAACATAGTAGGAATTATTTGTTATAGGAACAACTCTAATACTATAATGAATGGAGTGGTAGCAAATGGTGGAGGATCTTCATCTAGGATAGAGGTAGAATAGCAATAACAGATCATATTACAAGTCACTGTGTACAGGGCATGACAAGTACATAGATTATTGTATATGAAAGTATTAAATTAATTAAGCAGATTTTTCGCGCGATTTTTCCTAAGAGTTCTGCTTTCCATGAGGTCATACACCTTTAAGTATTCGAAATTTCATAATTTGACTTTTTTTTAAAGGCATAAACCGTAGAGAACAAGATGGGATCCTTCAAGTTAACTATGCTTGATGTGTAAGCTACTGGTGTGTAAGAATGAGACCCAAGTTAGATAGATATACTTGCTTGTTTATTTTTCTATAAGTAAATATGTAGGACTGTAGCACATAATTGAGCTTTCCAATTATTAAAACAGAATCAAGATGAAACTATACCAATGACAGTGAATCACTCTATATATATTTAGAGAAAGCTACATACTTATAGGTGGAAATAAGTGCAAATGTTAATGGAGAGTTAAAGCGGCCTCTTAGAGGTTAAACTCTATGTGCCCAAATCCTTTTGATCTAATGCCAGTTGTGCACAACCCTAAGGTTTATCTCTCTGATCCTCAAAGGTTCCTTTTACCTAAGTTTAGATATTGCCCATATGCATATAAGTATGTTGGAGTAGTTTGAGAGTTAAAGGAAGTGATAGAATTATGGAAATAATTTATCCACATAAGCTTTTCTATTCAAAGTAAACTAGACTGGTGTAATAATGTCATTATGGACAGAAATGAATCTTATCTTCTCTTAAATTCTAAGCTTACACGAAATTGAATTATGTCATAGAAAAACAAACAAAAAAATTATGGTGAATTTGAGGTACATTACATATGGTATCAGAGCAAAAGCTACAACACTGGGCCTAAACAGTGCCACATTAGTTGCTTAGTATTTATTCTGATTTATGTAAAACTAATAAATCTTACGGGTACAAATAGAAAGCCCTTTCTATTTTTGTAAATTATGTCAGCTGAGGAGGGTACTAAAATCAGTATGGAAGGAAATTCGCAGCAAAGACCTCCTGGAGATCCAAGACAGAACAGTGATGGAAGCTCACCCACAGAGGTGTTGGTTAACTGTAATTTTTGAAGGCCAACAATAAAAAATTGAAGAAAGCACAACAAGAATAGAAAGAGATAAATGAAGTCCTACTGTGTAGTATAGTAACCAAGAAAGGCCCAAAAGACGATAACCATGATGAAGAAGTCAACAAAAGGGCCTCCACGAATTCTGGATCGGAAACAGAAAAATGAGACAGTTCATCTGAAGGGACACCTTCAACTGAAGACAAAACTATACCAGATAGAAAAGGAAAACAAGTAGACCACCTTGAAGGAGAATTTAAAAAGATTAAACTAGCTACCTTTGATGGAGAATCCAGGACAGGAGAAGAAGCTGAGGCATGGTTGTTAGACATAAAAAAATACTTCCAGATCTACAACTATTCCAACAACATGAAGCTCAGAATTTCCATCTACAATCTGAAGGGGAAGGACAACATTTGGTGGCAGGACCTGAAAATGGCCAAGGGCCTAAAGGAGAAACAGTTGGAATGGTCCAACTTTAACAAGTATTTTAAGAAAAAACACCTCTCAAAAAGCTATTATGAAAGGAATATGAAAGAATTTTATGAGTTACGACTCGGACAGATGATGATGGAGGACCTTACAAATAAATTTATGTAACTACTAGGGTTTGTAGCATACATCCGGGAGGATAAGGTAAAAATCTACCAATTCTGAATATGTTTAGCACAGTCCTACAGGGACAGAAATGAGTTTGACAACCCCAAATCCTTGAGTGAAGTATTCAGGAAAGCATGAATGTGCTTTGACCAGTATAAACAACAGGTAGAGTTTCCCAAGGCCTAGAAGGATAAGAAGCAAGATCGAATGAACCAACGGAAGAAGGGATACTAGCCAGCTCCTTATCGAAATGTAGCAAAAAGTTTCCCCAGGAAGAATTTTCACTCCAATCATCTGAATACGCAAGGTAGTCGTAAACTGATAAACCTGGGAATGAAGAAGTTTGGGGACAAGTCTCGTGAGCCATTAAAGTGTTGGGAGTGTGGAGATCCTCATATAAGGAGGAACTGTCCATGTTTAACTTCAGAAAACAGAACTGTTATTCATAATCTGCAGGAAGCCTTGACAATGGGAGATGTGGGTAGAAGCTTGCATCGGATAAATGCAACCATAGATGGTCGACAAGTTGACCACCAGTACTCGGTCGTAGAAATCGAAGGTAAAATCAATGACACTTGAATATCTGTTTTAATTGACCCTGGAGCTATGTTAAGTTATATTACTCCTAATATAGTAGAGTCAAATAAACATAAGAAATTGAAGCAAGCAAAATCATGGTTGGTACAACCAACAACAAGTACTAAAAGGAAAGTAGTTGACTTTATTTTTTATTTTGAGTTCAGCTTAGGTGGTCAAAAGATAAGGACCAACCTGAACATCTTACCACTAGGATATTATGATATGATTATCGGGATGGATTGATTGGAACAACACAGAACAGTACTAGATTGTTATACAAAGATACTTAGCTATAAAGATGATTCTAACACTATTAGAATAGCCCAAGGCATAAAAAAACCTGTATCAGTCAAAAATGTTTCGGCGATGCAACTCAAGAAATGTTTTAGAAAGGGATGTCAAGTTAATGCCATCCAAGTGACGAATCTATTAGAAAAATAAGATAAGCCAAAGTTAGAAGACTTTGTTGTCCTACGTGAATTCAGAGACATGTTTGTGGATGAGATACCATAATTACCTACTATATGGGAAATAGACTTCTCCATAGACCTACTACCTGGTTCAATCCCTATCTCAAAAACACCTTACCGAATGAGTCTACCAGAACTTACAGAATTAAAAATTCAATTACAGGAATTGTTTGACAAAGAGTATATCAGATCGAGTGTTTCACCTTGGGGGCCACCAGTCCTCTTTGTGAAAAAGAAAGACAGTACTTTAAGACTATGTATCGATTATAGACAACTGAACAAAATGACCATTGAGAAAAAATACCCCTTACCAAGGATAAATCATATGTTCGATCAAGTTGGTGGGGCCAATATCTTTTCAAAATTGGATTTACGATCTGGTTATCATCAAGTTACGATAAAGGACGAGGACATAAAAAAAACAATGTTTCAAACAAGATATGGACACTACGAGTTTGTAGTCATACGTTTCGGACTCACTAACGCACCAGCCACATTTATGTGCTTGATGAACAACATTTTCAGTCAATACTTAGACAAGTTCGTAGTAGTATTTATCGACGATATTCTGGTCTATTCTAAAATGGAGGAGGAACATGATGAACACTTGAGAATAGTTCTGCAAATGTTAAGGAAACACAAATTGTATGCAAAATTCAACAAATGTGACTTTTATCAAAAAGAAATACAATATTTAGGACATGTCATTTCCCGAGAAGGTATTGTTGTAGACTCGAAAAGGATAAAAGCCACTATGGAATGGTCATTACCTAAGGATGTGGTGGATATCCGATCATTCATGGGAATAACCAGATATTATCGCAGATTTATAGAAGGGTTTTCCAGGATAGCCTACCCTATCATGTCACTACAAAATAAAGGAACCAAGTTTAACTGGTCACAAAAGTGTCAAGACATCTTTA
>JASDQU011025230.1:11302-33559 GCA_032191745.1 Picea mariana | reverse complement strand
TATCTGTTACTATATTCCTCTTATTCTATTTTATTTAGTCTATGTACATAGTGCTTGCTTTTTTCTTTACATGTCAACTTATGTTCATGTCTGCTTTGTTTTGTGCTTTTGTTCATAGAAACAAACAGGAAAACTAGACACCGCAAAGAACTCCTAACCAGGAATGTAGAATAATCCATGCAAAGGTGCGTTTTTTCTACCCATGTTCCATAACCAATGGTTTTTCATTTACTCTGTTTGTATTTGTTGAACTGGTTTGCAGCTCTGTTTTTTTTTCCCCTCCTTGGACACTCCATATATTCCTGTACATTGACTTGTCTTCATGTCAATTATGTTTTTTGTGTTGTTATCTTGAAATAAATGAAATTGTACTCCATCTTTTCTTTTCATGTGTTGCTAAGTAGCAATTTGTTTTCATGTCGGTTCTTACCTCCCTTTCTTTTCCCTGTTCTATACTTAGTTGTTCTCGCCTTTTTTTCTTCCCCTCTATTATCCATTTTTTATTCTATACTTAGTCCCATGTCTATGCTCACGAGTTCCCAGGACAATGGAGTGGCATATTTCATGTCCATCTACATCTCTACACCACGAGTTCGACCGACGACCATTCGTTTTCATAGTTCGCAAATTTTATGGTCGTCGGTTCTTGCGTAGGCACCATAGAACTCTCATGCCCCATGTGCGCGGTATACATATTGCACCTGAAACTTCAGTGATCTACAATTCCACCCAGACTCGAAGCTTACAACTCATTTTTCCCAGCATCTGTTGATATTTTTCCCAATTTGTCTCAACAGTTAGCCAATTTTATGGCCACGGGTTCCCCCCCAATGCATTATTGAACTACCATGCCCATTACAATTCGACCATGGGCTCCTCGAACTCCCAAGACTCACTCTTTATCGAACTGACAATTTGTATATCCATCTATATCTTGACATCGCGAGTCCAACCAAGCGCTTATGTTTCCTTAGCCAATTTTATGGCCGCGGGTTCCCGGCTACGCATTATCACACTCTCATTCCTCATGTTGCGAGTATACATCTTCCATCCAAAACTTGGGTGATCCATGTCTATGCTCGCGAGTTCCCAGACGACGGAGTGGCAGATTTCATGTCCATCTATATCTCTACATCACGAGTCCGACTGACCGACGTTTGTTTTCATAGTTCACGGATTTTATGGCTGCGAGTTCTTGTGTGGGCACCATCCAACTCTCATGCCCCATGTGCGTGGTATACATCTTGCGCCTGAAACTTCGGTGATGAAAAATTCGACCCAGACTCAAAGCTTGCTACTCATTTTTCCTAACATCTGTTGATATTTCAAAGCATCTGTTGATATATTTCCCTGTTGGTCCCAACAGTTACCCAATTTTATAGAGCATGTATGGATCCTGCATTCCATACTTAGCCACTTTTTGGATCGCGGGTTCTCAGGCTGGCGAGCTCAAAATTGGGCCTCTATTATTCTGTGTCCTATAAATAGCACCCAAGAGTTCCGCGATATACAAATTGGTAGGCGGACTTGCGGGCTGGATGGCTCAACATTGCACTTCTATTGTTTTGTGTCCTCCAAACAACACTCGGAGTTTCACGATATACAAATTTACAAACGAACTTGAGGGCTATTGGGCTCAAGATTGTGATTGTTTACGGATGGTGATCCCTATCATCTATCTAACACTATCTGCCCATCTACAATTCGACCCCGGACTCCTCGAACTCCCAAGCCTCACTCTTTATCAAACTGACAATTTATATATCCATATATATCTTGACATCACGAGTCTGATCGAGCGCTTATGTTTCCTTAGCCAATTTTATGGCCGCAGGTTCCCGGCTACGCGTTATCGAAATCTCATTCCACGTGTTGTGAGTATACATATTCCATCCAAAACTTGGGTGATCCATGTCTATGCTCGTGGGTTCCCAGATGATGGAGTGGCAGATTTCATGTCCATCTATATCTCTACATCACGAGTCTGACCGACTGACGTTCGTTTTCATAGTTCGCGAATTTTATGGACGCGGGTTCATGTGTGGGCACCATCCAACTCTCATACCCCATGTGCGCGGTATACATTTTGCACCCGAAACTTCGGTGATCTATAATTCGACCCAAACTCAAAGCGTGCGACTCATTTTTCCCAACATTTGTTGATATTTCAAAGTTTTTGCTGATATATTTCCCTCTTCATCTCAACAGTTAGCCAATTTTATGACCATGGGTTCCCCCCCAATGCATTATCAAACTTCCATGCGGCGTGTTCGGATAACATCTTGCATCCAAAACTTTGGTTATCTACAATTCGACACCGGACTCCTCTGACTCGCAAGCCTCACTCTTTATCGAACTCACAAATTTTATATCCATCTATATCTTGACATCACGAGTCCGCCCGAGGGATTTTGTTTCCTTAGCCAATTTTATGGCCGTGGGTTCCTGGGTATGTGCTATCAAACTCTCATTCCCCATGTTCTGAATATACATCTTCCATCCGAAACTTGGGTGATCTACAATTCTAGCACAGACTCCCAGGTTAAAAAAAGTACCAAAGCATCTTTAATTCTCGTCCATGCCCACCACATTCGCCCCTTCCCAATAGAAATTAATTATGATTTTACTGGTGACAGTTCACAGATGTTCGAAAATATTGGCATTAATAAGAGAAAAGCTCGAGGTAATCTTCCATTAAAATGCATTTATGGGAAAATATTATGGAATCTGATTAGTTTGTTCTATCAATCTCAAATTCGCAAAAAAATGATGCTCATTTTGGTTTTTAAAAGATGTCGTCATAGCAATAATTTGATATTGTGTTGGCCCACTGTCATCTACAAAGGTGTTCACATAATGTCGCTCTTTAATATTGTGCACATAATTTTAGAACCTTACAGGTTTGCATATCTGAGGCTCTGCTTGCATATGGAAATGTTGCTCCACCATTCCAATTTGAACATAGTTTGCATTTGGGCCACAGAGAACAACAATAAAATAAAATAATATGGAATTTTTTTAAGTAAACATCAACAAATTATCTTATGACTTGAACATGCTTTTGTCAAAATCCAGGTATATTACACAACTGTCAATGTTTTCCCCACTTTCAATAGTTTCTCAATTTCCCTGTCAACTTCGCATGCTTTCCCAATGCAAATTGATGACGCTTTTATTAGCTTTGAAAATATTGGCATTCAAAGGTGAAAAGGTCGAGAGTATCTTCCATTAATACACATTGAACCAAGATTTACCAGAGATTGTATTATAATGTTGCAGCGTCCATTTTAAATACAATAAGGAGCAAAGGAAGGTTTTCATCACCTTATGGTTGTAGCTCGACACCATGTTTATGGAGATACCCTGAATATTTTCGGGCACAGGGACCATCGTTTTCAATGGTCCATAGCTTATGACTACTACTCGTCCACTTCTTCCCTAGATGAAAGTTATCTTGACATCTGAAATTGCAACGACACATTGTATCCCCATTTTTTTATTTTTTTTAACTTTAAGGACTTGGTCACGTGTTGCGGAAAGAACTATATTCTGAACCAGCGGATTGTCCAGATGGACGACCATTTCCAAATCTCCCTATCACCTAAAGTATTTCAAAATATGTTAACAGTTCCCAACCCAACACCTACTTTCAAGGGCGATAATTGCAAGCAATTCTTAAATAAACATGGCAATGAACTAGACCTCTTGCCGAATTTATTACAGGACCCAGCGCCCGCTCCCTGAGACATGGCCATATTACAGGTCAGTGCATGTAAAAAACTTTTTCGACAGATTGTATTCCTTTTCACGAGGACAACGAGACAAGAAAGTGCAATCGGCATATCTCAGATGCTTTTGTATATTTCATATTTTACGGTCCAGCAAGAAACCATATTCCATTGCCCCAAGCTAATTTTCATTCAAAACTCTTCCCAGATATTGCAATACAGGAGGCAACAGAAATTCTTTATGCCACCTTATTTAATTTTTGTCGTGTTGAATTGTTATCCATTTCCTGGACTATCTATGTGTAGGAATATGAACTCTGAATTTGACCCATTAACATTCTCGTGCCAGAAATTATGGAGACACGACGCTTTCCAGCTATTTTACAAGGTCTTCAATTATTTTGTTTCATTTTTTAAAGCGTTGATATTTGGAAGGTATTTTTCTCGGTTCTCTGGCCAACCGACAATCTTCCTGGATAGGAGGGGAACATTAGAAGAAATGGAGAACTATAATGTTATAAGGATTTTCGGGTCTAAACAAAATCCTTGCTTCCTTCCATGTCACATATTTGCTACAATGTTTTTTGCTGGAATAGCAGGGGAGTACATCTACTAGTTGTTTTTTTTTCTTGCAAAAATGAAAGGACATTTAATGTCTATGCCTCAGAAATTCTGGGATTTCATGGTCAAGAACCACTTCAACAGTTATTTCACTTACACTATCATGAATGGACTTTGAACCAGTACCAATGATTCGCACAAGCGGAACCAAAAATACCCAGATGAAAAAAGTGACCAATCCCCGACTACCAAAGCCAAGACCACAGTATCTCGTGGCAATACTCCAACAGCTTACCCAAGTAACAAAGTCACACATAGTTCTTCAGTGGGAAGAGGACATAAGAACCCTCCCTCTGGCAAAATTGAAAGTTATCACAAGCTTCCCGAGGGAAAAAAACGGAAAACAATAGTCCAAGGACAGGAGGGACCGAGGGGAGAAATTGATATCTACGATCTCTCTCTTGAAGATATGGAACTAGAAATTTACATTGAAAAATTGTTCCCTGACGACGATCACTTAGACAACACTGCTCCTCACAATCCCAGGATGGACATACTTGGCATAGATACTTTGGATGAAGAAGAGTCTTTTGCATTCAGAGCGCTGTTTTTGACAGGGAATTAAAAAAAATGATTTTTGAAAATAGAGATGTAAATAATAAAAAAGGCACATCTCGTTCAGAGTTCAACCTACGCAACATGCGCCCTTCCTAGATATCCAAGATGCACCGAGCAACTGGAGATGTTGTAGACAACTCTATTAGCGGCCTTGAAATGGAGAACCTCATGTTAAAGATGTGAATCAAAGAATTGGAGGCAACTCTAATGCCTCTTCCACTGTTTGCTACTCCTTTGGCAATGGTCGGGTCCACCACACTTGCGCCAAAGTTAAAAGGATCAGTAAGCCTTCTCACATCGGCCCGATACTATGTGGAAAAGAATATAAACAAAAGAATGGAATTAATAACATAATCTTGGGAGATGTCAAAGAATATGGTCTCTTTTGGAACAAGAGTGCATTGATTTTCATGAGTATCTGCGAGTAGATCTCAAGAATGAGAAAGGTTTTTATCTCGATGCAATTTTACCATTTGGTTTTGAAGTTACTGGTATGAAGAAATCTAGAAGAAGACAAGAGGATCTCCCTTCCCTGGATCGAAAAGGTAAAGAACCTGGTTGGTATTGTTCAAGAATGTAGCCAGACCATATCTAAAAGAGACAAACTATTCAAGAAGCTAACTGAGATAGATCTAGTTGGAAACACCAGTGAAGTCCAGGACCTGAAATTGATATTAAACTTGTTGTTTTTAACCAAACAAGCATTTGATGATCAAGTTCATATCTATAAAAGACTGTCATTTGAAAATTTCTATGGCATTCTTGAATATGGTGAAGATGACGTGAAAACTTGGCCAGTCGGTTATGCAATTAGAAACAAAAATATTCAAGAATCATTGCACAGCTTGTCTATTGATCTAAGGGACTTGGAAAGTAAACTCTTTAATATAAAAATCCGACATGAAATAAACGTGGTGCCCATGAGGAGCTACATCGAAGAATGGTTGAAAAAATTTGTCGACCAGATTACCAATGAAGGTCAAAGCCGAGGAAAGACATAAAAGGACATCAATGAAAAAATGACAAGCCATGGCACACCATCATAGTAAGTTGATATTGATTACATTCTTCTGCCTTCGTCCACTTATTCTAACAAAGCTTTAATCCAGATCTGACAATTTTCTCTTTCTTCTTGCCAGGTTTTGTTGTTTTCCATCGTCGACTTTCTTCTTTCTGCAAACTTCATTCTTGTACATCTTTGCTTCGTAGTCGACAACAATCGCAATCAGAGTCATTCTGGCAAATGCATTTTTATTTCAAAGAATATGTACTGAACTATAGTTTTTTTTTTTACAAATTCGAAGAAAACGTTTTTTTGGGGAAATATTCTCAAATGTATTTTGTGACCTAGTTTATCTAAATATAAATATTTGGGGTTGTTCTATGTTGATATTCAATGTTTGGTGTTGTTATTTGGAATTCGTATTTCTTCCTAAAATTAACTCATTTCGATGTACATGTTCTTGTTCTATATTGTGCATGTATTGCAGCTTCCTATATTTCAAAACATTCTTCGATATACAAAATGTAAAGTCATGTATTTTTTTCTTTGTTCCTTGTAGGTTTGAGCAAAAAAAATCCAAGCCCAAAACATTGTTCAAATTCGAACATGATTTACATTTGGACCACAAATAATCTAGTAAGATACATTAATATGGATACATTTTAAATAAACATAAACAAAATCCCTTTAAACTTGACCCTGACTCTCTCGGGCTCTTGGATTTTCTGCGGGTTGATCAGTTAGCGGACTGTCAAATCCTCATTTCCATTTATATCTTCACATCAGGAACCCGATCGATGACCCTCCCTTTCAACATTTGGCCAAATATCTCACCGCGTCGTCCCAACTTAGAGCTATCGCATTCTTATCCCGCATGTTCCGTTATATACATCTTGCACCCAACACTTCCATCGTATAAATTTTTCACCCAACACTTCCATCATTTACAGTTCGACGCGCTATTATACATCTTGCACCCAAAACTTGCGTCATCTACAATTCTGATGTATACATCTTGCACCAAAAACTTTCATGGTCTACAATTCCTCCACATATTAGAACATGGTCTACATTTGGGACACAAATTATCTATTACAATACATTAATATAAATACAATTTAAATTAATGGTCCTATATCGTCACATCATGAGCATGACCGACTGTAGTTCCTTTCAACACTTAGCCAATTATCTCTTTGCTGGGTCGCGCCTTAGCGCTAATGAAATTTTATGCCCCATGTTCTATGATATACATGTTGCACATAACATTTTCGTGGTATACATTTTTCAACAAACAGTTTCGTCATTCAAAGTGGATGTTAGCGGACGGTCGCAGTCACGATATAAAAGCACAAGCGCAAATGTGAACCGGTCCGTCCGCTAATGCGCCCATTGGGACATTTTCGAAAAAATGACTAAGTAACGAGAAGGATAGTAGAGAGGAAAAACGGTCGTGACAAGGCCTCCCGAGGAGACGTAAGGCCCCGCCTGTCAAAATGTATATATATTATGCTTCTACTCTTGACAACTCAGTGGTTCTCTTATTGCCATTAACAACCAAAAAAATGTATTCAATAGTGATTTACGAGAGCCCAACCGACCCTCGGGTTGGCGCTAGTATAGATCTTGCACCCAAAACTTGCGTCATCTACGGTTCCACTGTATACATCTTGCACCAAAAACTTTCGTTGTCTGCAGTTCCTCCACATATTGCAACATGGTCTACATATGGACCGCAAATTATCTATTATGATACATTAATATAAATACAATTTTAATAAATATATTTAAACTTGAACCTGACTTTTTTCGAACTCGTCGATAGGTCCTATATCATCACATCACGACCCTGACCGACCGCAGTTCCTTTCAACACTTAGCCAATTATCTCTCCGCGGGGTCGCTCCTTAGTGCTAACGGAATTTTATGCCCCATGTTCTGTGATATACATGTTGCACACAACACTTCCCTGATATACATTTTGCACCAAACACTTTCGTCATTTACAATTCCACGCGCTATTATAGATCTTGCACCCAAAACTTGCGTCATCTACAGTTCTGTTGTATACATCTTGCACCAAAAACTTTTGTGGTCTACAATTCCTTCACATGTTGGAACATGGTCTACATTTGGACCACAAATTATCTATTACAATACATTAATATAAATACAATTTAAATTAATGGTCCTATATCGTCACATCATGAGCCCGACCGACCGCAGTTCCTTTCAACACTTTGCCAATTATCTCTCCACGGGGTCGCGCCTTAGTGCTAACAAAATTTTATGCCCCATATTCCCTTATATACATGTTGCACACAACTTTTCCGTGATATACATTTTGCACCGAACACTTCCGTCATTCAAAGTGGATGTTAGTGGTCGGTCGGAGTCATGATTTAAAGGCACAAGCGCAAATGTGAACTGGTCTGTTCGCCAACGCACCCATTGGGACATTTTTGGGAAAACGGATAAGTAACAAGAAAGATAGTAGAGAGGAAAAACGGTCGTGACAAGGGATCCCCAGGAGACGTAAGGCCCTGCCTGTCAAATTGTATATATATTCTACCTCTACTCGTGACAACTGAGTGGTTCACTTATTACCATTAACAACCAAAAAAACGTATTCAACAACGACCCTCGGGTTGGTGCTATTATAGATCTTGCACCCAAAACGTGCGTCATCTACAGTTTCGTTGTATACATCTTGCACCCAAAACTTTTGTGGTATGCAATTCCTCCACATATTGGAACATGGTCTACATTTGGACTACAAATTATCTATTACCATACATTAATATAAATACAATTTTTAATAAATATACTTAAACTTGAACCTGAAATTCCATACTCTACAATTCGTCGCGACTTGACACTATCGATTTCTTATGCCCCCTGTTCTATGATGTACATGTTGCACACCACACTTCCGTGATATACATTTTTCACCAAACACTTGTGTCATATACAATTCGACCTCGATTATAAAGCCCGCCTATCCGGAAATTCGTGATCTGAAAAGTGGCTAGGCATCGAATGGTTAGTGGTCGGTCGGAGTCACGATATAAAAGCACAAGCGCAAATGTGAACCGGTCTGTCTGCCAAAGCGCCCATTGGGACATTTTCGGAAAAACGGTCATACGAGCTTCAAAATAGAGTGACAAGGGCTCCCAAGGAGACATAATGCCCCGCCTGTCAAATTGTATATATTCTGCTTCTACTCATGACAACTCAGTGGTTCACTTATTGCCATTAACAACCCAAAAAAACTTTTTCAATAGCGATTTATGAGAGCCATCTACAATTCCTCCACATATTGGAACATGGTCTACATTTGGACCACACATTATCTATTACAATACATTAATATAAATACAATTTAAATTAATGGTACTATGACTTCATATTAGTTTGTCCCTTCAACACTTTGCCAATTATCTCTCCGCGGGGTCACGCCTTAGCGCTAACGAAATTTTATGCCCCATATTCCGTTATATACATGTTGCACACAACATTTCTGTGATATACATTTTGCACCAAACACTTCTGTCATTCAAAGTGGATGTTAGTGGTCGGTCAGAGTCACGATTCAAAGGCACAAGCGCAAATGTGAACTGGTCCATCCACCAACGCGCCCATTTGGACATTTTCTGAAAAACAGCTAAGTAACGAGAAGGATAGTAGAGAGGAAAAACGGTCGTGACAAGGGATCCCTAGGAGATGTAAGGCCCCGCCTGTCAAATTTTATATATATATTGCCTCTACTCATGACAACTCAATAGTTCTCTTATTGCCATTAACAACCAAAAAAATGTATTCAACAACAACCCCCGGGTTGGCGCTATTATACATCTTGCACCCAAAACTTTCGTTGTCTGCAATTCCTCCACATATTGGAACATGGTCTACATTTGGACCACAAATTATCTATTACCATACATTAATATAAATACAATTTTTAATAAATATACTTAGACTTGAACCTGAACTTCCGTACTCTACAATTCGTCGCGACTTGACGCTATCGATTTCTTATGCCCTCTGTTCTGCGATATACATGTCGCACACCACACTTCTGTGATATACATTTTGCACCAAACACTTGCGTCATATACAATTTTACCTCAGTTATAAAGCCCGTCTATCCGAAAATCTGCAATCTGAAAAGTGGCTAGGCATCGAATGGTTAGCAGTCGGTCGGAGTCACGATATAAAAGCACAAGCGCAAATGTGAACCGGTCTATTTGCCAAAGCGCCCATTGGGACATTTTCAGAAAAATGGTCGTACGAGCTTCAAAATAGGGTGACAAGGGCTCCCAAGGAGACGTAATGCCCCACATGTCAAATTGTATATATATTATGCTTCTACTCGTGACAACTCAGTGGTTCACTTATTGCCATTAACAACCCAAAAAAACTTATTCAATAGCGATTTACGAGAGCCATCTACGATTCCTCCACATATTGGAACATGGTCTACATTTGGACCACACATTATCTATTACAATACATTAATATAAATACAATTTAAATTAATGGTACTATGACTTCATATTAGTTTGTCCCTTCAACACTTTTCCAATTATCTCTCTGCGGGGTCACGCCTTAGCGCTAACAAAATTTTATGCCCCATATTTCGTTATATACATGTTGCACACAACATTTCTGTGATATACATTTTGCACCAAACACTTCTGTCATTCAAAGTGGATGTTAGTGGTCGGTCGGAGTCACAATTCAAAGGCACAAGCGCAAATGTGAACCGGTCCATCCACCAACGCGCCCATTTGGACATTTTCTGAAAAACGGCTAAGTAACGAGAAGGATAGTAGAGAGGAAAAACGGTCGTGACAAGGGCTCCCTAGGAGATGTAAGGCCCTGCCTGTCAAATTTTATATATATTTTGCCTCTACTCGTGACAACTCAGTGGTTCGCTTATTGCCATTAACAACCAAAAAAATGTATTCAACAATGACCCCCGGGTTGGCGCTATTATGCATCTTGCACCCAAAACTTTTGTTGTCTACAATTCCTCCACATATTGGAACATGGTCTACATTTGGACCACAAATTATCTATTACCATACGTTAATATAAATACAATTTTTAATAAATATACTTAGACTTGAACTTGAACTTCCATACTCTACAATTTGTCGCGACTTGACGCTATCGATTTCTTATGCCCTCTGTTCCGCGATATACATGTTGCACACCACACTTCTGTGATATACATTTTGCACCAAACACTTGCGTCATATACAATTTGACCTCAGTTATAAAGCCCGCCTATCTGAAAATCCGCAATCTGAAAAGTGGCTAGGCATCGAATGGTTAGCGGTCAGTCGGAGTCACGATATAAAATCACAAGCGCAAATGTGAATCGGTTCGTCTGCCAAAGCGCCCATTGGGACATTTTTGGAAAAACGGCTAAGTAACGAGAAAGATAATAGAGTAAAAATGGTCGCACGGGCTTCAAAATAGGGTGACAAGGGCTTCCGTGGAGACGTAGTGCCCCACCTGTCAAATTGTATATATATTTTTCTTCTACTCATGACAACTCAGTGGTTTTCTTATTGCCATTAACAACCTAAAAAAACTTATTCAACAGCGATTTACGAGAGTCCGATCGACCCCCGCGTTGGCGCTATTATAGATCTTGCACCCAAAACTTGTGTCATTTATAGTTCTGTTGTATACATCTTGCACTAAAAACTTTTGTGGTCCACAATTCTTCCACATATTGGAACATGGTCTACATTTGAACCACAAATTATCTATTACAATACATTAATATAAATACAATTTTAATAAATATACTTAATACATGTTGCACACAACACTTCTCTGATATACATTTTGCACCAAACACTTCTGTCATTTACAGTTCGACGCGCTATTATAGATCTTGCACCCAAAACTTGCATCATCTACAGTTTCAATGTATACATCTTGCACCAAAAACTTGTGTGCTCTACATTTCCTCCACATATCGAAACATGGTCTCCATTTGGACCACAAATTATCTATTACAATACATTAATATAAATACAATTTAAATTAATGGTCCTATATTGTCACATCATGAGCCTGACCGTCTGCAGTTAGTTTCAACACTTAGCCTATTATCTCTCCGCGGGGTCGCGCCTTAGCGCTAACATAATTTTATGCTCCATGTTATGTGATATACATGTTGCACACAACATTTCCGTGATATACATTTTGCACCAAACACTTTCGTCATTCAAAGTGGATGTTAGCGGTCGGTCGAAGTCACGATAGAAAAGCACAAGTGCAAATGTGAACTGGTCTGTCCACCAACGCACCCATTGGAACATTTTCGAAAAAACGACTAAGTAACGAGAAATATAGTAGAGAGGAAAAACGGTCGTCACAAGGGCTCTCGAGGAAATGTAAGGCCATGCCTGTCAAATTGTATATATAAACTGCTTCTACTCGTGACAACTTAGTGGTTTGCTCGACCCCCGGGTTGGCGCTATTATAGATCTTGCACCCAAAAATTGTGTCATCTACAGTTCCGTTATATACATCTTGCACCAAAAACTTCCATGGTCTGCAATTCCTCCATATATTGGAACATGGTTTGCATTTGGACCACAAATTATCTATTACGATACATTAATATAAATACAATTTTAATAAATATATTTAAACTTGAATCTGACTTTTTTTGACTTGTCGATTGGTGCTATATCTTTACATCATGAGCCCGACCGACCGCAGTTCCTTTCAACACTTGGCCAATTATCTCTCCACAGGGTTGTGCCTTAGGGCTAACGAAATTTTATGCCCCATGTTCCGTCATATACATGTTGCACACAACACTTTCGTGATATACATTTTGCACCAAACACTTCTATCATTTACATTTCAACGCACTATTATAGATCTTGCACCCAAAACTTGTGTCATCTACAGTTTTGTTGTTCCTTTCAACACTTAACCAATTATCTCTCCGCGGGGTCGCGCCTTAGCGCTAACGAAATTTTATGCCCCATCGTCCGTGATATACATGTTGCACACAACATTTCTGTGATATTTATTTTGCACCGAACACTTCCGTCATTTACAATTCGACCCCATTTTCCACAATTTACCTTGTAACCTGCTTGACAAAAACTACGCTGCCACACAACACTTGTTTAAATTGCTTTAAATTCAATAATTTATAAATAATATATAATTATCCTTCCATAATATTCAATGGTACGTAACAAAGAGCTTAATATTCACTCATATGATCCTAGTAGTTGTCACTTGTTCGAATTCTAATAAATATAAACTTTATGGGCCAATCATATAATATTTATTGAGATAGAGATAATAAAGGAAAACGACAAATCAAAGATTCTTTATTGCTTTAGAGGTCCGCAGAAATAAAGAATCGCATATGAGATAATTGCGTGCAGCGCATTACCCTTTGCATTAATTTTTAATTATAATGAACTCATGGGCATCGATAAAATTTACACGATCTCCAATCTTGGTAGGGTCGTAAGGTTTTAGGATTCAATAGTTTGAATTATATAATTTAATATTATATTAAGAGTTTAATATTTAGATTTTTTTAAATATTTTTTTTAAGCAAGGCTGTGTAAAGAAATATAACGAATGTACAGCTTACATGATTTTCTGGCGGTACCTTCCTTTAACCCTTACCTTGGAGTAGGTCGTTTTGTACATTGGAGAATGGTATTTTTAATAAATTAATTAGTATAAATTAGTGTATTTAATGTCAAGTTTTTGAATTGGACATTTATCGATATAAAATTAACTAAATATCAAAATAATATTGATTATAATTAATTAAATTAAAATTTTAAATTATTCAATTTTTTTATTTTGTTTAATACATAATATCAAATACTTTTTTTTAATATTTAAAAATATTTTTTTAGAATATAAAAATAAATTATTGTTATTGTTATTATTAGTTTAATTGTTTTTGAAAATTTAGTTTAATATTATCGAATGACCTGAGTCAAAGAGGTTATCATAAACTTCAGAGGAATAATATAATTGAGAATTGCTTGGGGTGTGGGTACCTCCACTAACAACTAGGTTGAAGCATATGCTCTTCTCCAAGGTATAAGAATTGCATCTTTTCTCCAAATTCATAATTTGATTTTGATTGGTGACTTCAAAAACATCAATAGACACATGATATTGAACACTATTCCTATGGATTTTCTTTTGGCATTGATGATATAGCGGATTAAAAGCACCACAAATTCTTTCTTTAAAATTCTGTGTTACCATGTGATGAGAGAAAACAATATTTTAGCCAATAGGTATGCAAATCAATCTGCTTTGATAAAAGAGGGGGACATCGTTATAAATGGCAAGCATTACTCCCAACCCATACCTTAATATCACAACAAACAAGGCACTTAATATGCATTTACTCGGGCACATGACCCGTTGTAAGGCAAGTGAGCCTCTCGGTAGTTTGATTTATGTGAAATGATGCCCCCCATCCTTTCACATACTCCCTTACCTTGCTTTGCATGCTTTTGAACTTGTGCTCTGTAATTCCCTTAATTGTTGTGGGATCATGGCTCTTTGTTCTAGTTTCTTTAAGTGGTGTCTCTGACATTCTAGCTTGAGGACTGATCTAGTGTTCCTTGGTCTTTGGTTTTGGGCAGTGATATCAACGCCTCTCCTTCTCTGTTTTCCAGGTAAGCCGACACCTTTAAGCTTTATCCTTCATGAAGGTTTGGACAATTCTAGGTTAGTATTGTGTCTGAATTCAAGTTTTCTTTTAGAGAGTTCTGGTTGGTTATTTAGCTCCTAACTCTTGTTTGGATGTATAAAAGTCTCTCACTTGGACTTTTTGTAGCTTTCTTGAAATCCCTTGGTCATTCTTGCTCCAAGTATTTCTCACTGGGACAATTCGAATTTATACTTTCTCCAACCTAGGATTACTTGCGCTTTGGTTACTTTGACAAGGACCGACAATGAGGAATATAATGATATTTCTATTTGGCTTCATGATTTGGTTTTATGTTCTATTCAGAGGGATTACAAGGAACTCCAAGAGGTAAGATGAGCTCCACGAAGGCACGAGGAAGAAATTCAAGGTAATCGTAGCTCAATTCTTATGGCCAATGAGAGAATTTGTGAACATTATAGCAATGTCACCTCTCAATTTTCCACGATAATGGGAACCTTTGTGCAACATAAATGTGGTGGAGGCAAATTTTAATATGGTTATAAATATGAAGGTTAATTTGTCTAAAGGTTAGCAATGTGGAGCTTCTAACTATGTGCAATCAGTTAATTCTAACCATTGAAAGCTAATGGAAGAAGACACTATCCATCAACTCTTAGAGAATCTTGAATTGGTCAAGCAAGCCTCAAATTCAACCAGTGAAGCAACATATGAAGTTGTTAGCTGAAATGCCCTCAATTAAGTTTATATGCATTGCAAAGTCCTTATAATTTTAGGTTTGTTTTGTAAAATCTATAATAGTAAACTTTTTTGGACAATTTTGCATATGAAACTACTTATGTTGTATAGCTTCATGTTGGTAGTTAGTCTTTTGTTGGTCTTCCCATGTATTGTTTTGAAATAGACTTTATTGTACTTCTTCTCTCAACAACTTTTGCTTAATATTAACATCTTCTAATTTTTTTTCCACGGAAAATTTCGCTTTATATTTATATTGTAAATATAAATTGATCATATCAGACTTTTACATCAACATATACCTTTTGGATCCTTGGACAATTACATCTCCCAATAGCAGTTAGTGGGAAATATTCCCCCAGCTAAAAACTCCATAACAAAATTACAAAGACCTGAAAAAAAGGAAATACATATTTCCCAACATAAAACTACACAATAGGGCGCCCCAAAAACTTCACAAAAGATCATTGTTCTCTCCAGAGACTTCTAATATAAATTTTAGAACATAGTAGGACCCTCATGGCCCTCTTCACATAGATGGTATGTAATAATCCTCGGTTGGTTTTGGAGAGCCTGTTTGGATAGACTGTTCGCCTCTTGATTAACTTCTCTATAAACATGAGCGAAAGAGATATTCCTTAAGAGCTTAATAAGATCAACAATCATGTCCTTCCAACAGTCTAGTGTGACCACCTACAATGTACCTTTACCCTGCAACCAATCTATGACTATTTTAGAATCTCCATGGACGAGAATGTTTGGGAATGAGAGCCGAGAAGCCAATGTAAGTAATTCCCATAATCCCAGAAGCTCAGCTCTAGTATTTGTGCCATGTCCACAATTTAATGTCCATTTATATATTGAGTGTTCGCTGGCCTTTATCACCCCACTTGCCCCACTATTTTTTCCATTTTGTTGTGCAGCCCCATCAAACCACCCTATAATACATTGACCAGTTGTTACACATGCATGAGCTCTCATAATATGTTCCTTTAACTTTTTCTTGGAATCACCCACTACGTCTAAAGTTTTATAGACCACCTTCTGAATAGAAGGATTTCTAGCCTAAAAAATGGTGAAGTTTCTTTCTAGCCATATAAACCAACATAAATAAGTCGACAAAGAAGGATATGATCGATTTTGGGAATTCCAATTTTTAAAGCATCCTGCTACAGTTGTACCATTCCACCCAGATATAAGAGATTTTGTTGCTTTAATCCTATCCCARACAAATTAGTGAATGGACAATCTACAAACAAATGATYAACAGTCTCCYTATCGTTCTTACAGTGGTAGCAAAGGCCTGGTCCAATGTGTCCTCTAAGTTGTAAATTCTCCCAAGTGAGAATTTTATTTTCTGCGACCAACCATACAAAGAGCTTGATTTTTAGTGGGCATTCCCATAACCATATAAACTTCCTCCATCCTCCAATAGAKTTTTTCCATTGCTTTGCCTCTATGGCCTCATATACATTTTTAACTGAAATTTGGCCAGAATAGTCACCACCCATCCATTTTAGCACACCYRGTCTATCTAGCAATTGTACTCCATGATCGATTAAAGCACATMTGAACATATCCCATTCTAGTGCTAAATGTCCCACCAGTCCCATATCCTCACTTGTTAACCAATTTGGGCATATCATGCCGGGACGAAGCTCATTGCTCGCTTGATACAAATAATGCACCCTTCTCTTATTGAGATTTAATATCAGTTCTTCAGACAGTATCACGACATTCCCCGTACCTAGAATACGATATTTTCCAATAATAATGGATTGTCCCGAACTCGGACTCCATGCAATCCAATGTAAAAGGATATGCAAGGATTTGAGTAGATTTATCCATGTTTGTGATCCCTGCACCCCCACAATTGTAGTCATTCTCAACCATCTCACTACTGACCTGAAAGGAAGATATTTATCTTTTATGACACGATACCATAATCCCTTTTTCATCAGAACCCTCCACAGAGTATTAGTCATCAAGGCTCGATAGAAACTGTAGATATTTCTTAGACTCCAACCCACAAAAAATTTTGGTCTTTCTATGGTCTCCCAACTACACAAGTGATAACTCTTCTTCTATTTGCTTCCATACCAAAGGAAAGTGAAAACAACTTGGCGAATTCGATTAAGCACTGAAGATGGAATATGAGCCATTGCCATCCAGTAGATTGACTGGCTCTCTAGAACTGCCTTAATTAGTACACAATGACCTCCAATAGAAAACCATCGATTGCACCAACGGTTTATTCTCTTCTCGAAATTAGCAATGAGTCATTGCCAATCCACCCCCTTATAGCTGTCTAGTTTCAGGAAATAACCTAGATACCTGAAACCATTCGATAGTTCATTAAAATTATAATGGAAAAATTATTTTAGACTATTAAGTGTATTTTGTTGAACTCCAAAATGGAGAGAAGTGGATTTTTGAACATTGATCAACAACCCTATAGCTCCACAAAAAAATGTTCGAATCCTACTAATCTTCTGCCATTCATCTAGAGATGCTTTTGACATAATTGGAATATCATCTACGAAAAGGAGATGCAAAATMCTTATTAATCTTGAAACCTTTATCCCYGTCAATTTTCCTTCARCTTGACCTCTTTTTAGTGACAGGCTCAACCCTTCCATCACAAGAATAAAAAACATGGGCGAAAAAGGGCACCCCTGTCTTAGACCTCTTCCGCTCTGGAAGAATACAATCGATTCTCCATTAATCAATATGGCGAAAGATGTTGTTGAGACACAAACCATGATCCACTTTGTCGTAGGCAAACCAAATCCGCACTGGAGAAGAGTTAAGCGAAGAAAGTCCCAACTTATACAATCGTAAGCCTTTTTTAAGTCAAGATTTAGAATGATGGCTTGAAGTTTCTTTGCTTTTATATTGTGTAGACAGTCCTGCGTTGTTCCTACAACATCTAAAATCTGCCTCCCTTTTGAGAAGCCTAGTTGTTCCTCAGACAGTGAACGAGACATAATTGGTCTGATCCTTCTTGCTATGATTTTTGCTATGATATTATAACAAAGGTTACACAAAGAAATCGGACGGAAATCACCGAAGGATGTAGGGAAATTGACTTTTGGTATAAGAGCTAGAAAAGTCGAATTCAAGGATCTGATGACATCTCCACTATTCCTGGTTTCCTCAACTGCCTCAAGCAAATCTTTCCCAGCCAACTCATAAAAGTGTAAAAAGAACTCAACAGTCCACCCATCAGGTCCTAGACTTTTGTCCTTAGTGAATCCATTTAAGACCTCTAAGACTTCCTCGCTAGTGCAAGGATTCTCAAGAGTTTGTACTTCTTCCTCGGATACAAATCTTGGAAAGAGTCTTACCATTGCTATCTTCTCCTCAATGGAGTTTTGCCCAATGTCTTGATAGAATGAGTTGAAGTAACACTGAGCTTCTTCCTTTATAGCCTCCTGTCCATGGTGTACCTGGCCAGATTCATCCTTTATTTCCCATATATGTTTTTTATTTCTTTTGTGGCTAGCACATCAATGGAAAAATTTTGTACTTTTGTCACCACATTGTATCCATATAGCCCTACTTTTTTGTCGCCACCGTTCTTCATCTGTAAGTAGTATTTTTTTACAATCAACCTCTAGAGATTTCAATTGAGGATCGAAATCAAAATTGAAAACACCCTATATCTTTTTCTTGTAGAGAACAACTATCTACTTTTCGATATTTTCCAATGCTTGTTGTTCCTAAAATTTCCTTTCATTTGTCCAAGCCTTTACTCAGGCCTTTAGCATTCTCCACTTCCCTACAAGTCTCCTCTAAGCTCCCTCTTCCGCTTGTGCCTGATGTGAGATCCACACCTCTCGAACCAGAGCTGCAAAAGACTGTTAATGTAACCATGCTGGATTGAATTTGAATGGATCAACAACTGAAAAGAAGCTCGTGTCCAGCTGGAGCAATACTTGACCGTGATTGGATATAAAACGATATTCCACCCACGTCCTATATCTAGCTGACGAATGTAGGAAATCCTTGGAGGCATATACTCTGTCTAATATATTTTGAATTTCATCCACTCCACTTCTGCCATTTCGCCACGTTGGTACCACCTCCGCAGGCTGAATCTCAATAAGTTGATTTTTAATGAAATTTTCTTTGAAAAAAACTGCCAAAGGATTTGGTAATGCCGAAGCACCCCAAACCCCTTCTATACTGGTTGTAAAGTTCAAATCCCCTGCCATGATTAGATCATCATGAGTTAACATGCCCTTTACATCCACCTTTTCCTAGAATTGCTTGCGCTCAATGCACGGGCCATATACATTTAAAAGGGTAATCCTTCTTTTATCAGATAAACGATAACCTGTCAATAAAATGCCACCACATCTTAGGAATGGCTTTAAATCGAAAACTTTTGGATCCCATGACACCAGCAGTCCACTAGACTTCCCTATTGAATTGACAACACAGATCATCTACTCAAGATGTAAAGAATTCATGAAATGTCTAGCCTTATCCTTAGCTACCAGGGTCTCTTGGAGAAAAATAATATCCAGACTAGATTTGGAAAGAAGTCTTTGCATAGAGGCCAATTTTAGAGGTCCTCCTACCCATCTAATATTCATTGAGAGGATTATCATGACTTGGCCCTTGCTAGGGATTTCATGCCTCTAAGCGCCCCCTATTCATGGTTTGATGTTAAATGTTGTGCATAAAATGAAAGATTTGTCCCCAGCTTCTTGCAGGAACTCCTTGTTTTAATAGGAGAGATATCTAGCCCCAGTCCCTGCGCCCAAGCTAATTCCTTCACAGAGCCTTCCCCTAAACTTGTAGTCGCCCCTACGGCTCCACTATCCTCAGTGGATGAATTCCTTTCCCAGGAAAGTCGGGATGGGTATGGGACTAGTAGCCTCCCTAAAGGATGTAACCAGTGAATTAATCACATTATCCATCTCGTGTTCACCTACTACAAGACTAAAAGTCTGCAATACCAAGTTGGGCCTTTCCACAGATGTTTTGGGAGAATGTTCGACAGACCGAGTCACTTTTGTATTATCCGACACGGGGATAGGGACATGCCTAGCAACTCCAAGGTCCGATCCAACAAGATCATTTAAAACAGAAGTTCCCGGGTCAAGTTTAGGTGTGGAAGCCAAGTTTGGTGGAAAAGTACTCTCAAGAAGATCTTGTTCCCACGAAGATAATGAAAAATACAGAGCAGGGAAGTGTGTCTTTATCTTACCTATGAAGGTGTCGACTGTGGTACTGGGGATATCTCTGGAGATCCTAGTTGCAAGTTCACCCCTCCCTTGCGAGTCCACTTCACTCATATACAAATCTTTTGATAATTCTTCCATGGAGTCCTGCGAGTCCGATACTCCGACCAATTTCTGGCAATCATTTCGCAGGTGACCAATCCATCTGCAAAGTGAACATTGAAAAGGAATCTCCAGGTAGTCCAATCTCTAGACTGTTACGTGGCCCCGCCAATCTATTTCAAGCGTCTCCAGCAGGCCCGTGTGGATATCTAGCTCAACCAAAACCCAAGCCATTCTCTTATCCTGTGAGTGTAAAACAACTTCATCAACCTTGATAAAATGACCCAACATATTTCCAATCGCCTCCAATGAATTTGCATTCTACAATTGGAGAGGAAGGCCAGGTAGTGATACCCAGACATGGCGGTAGTTGAAATATTCCATAGATGGGTCGAAACGAATGTGTCATCTCTTCAACATTAAAATTCCCCCCTCAATATCCCAAAATATACCCAGGATTAAGGTAGAGTCCTCAGGGTTTTTAAACACCAAACTAAACCATCCGTGCTGGAGGGTCAATATCCTATTAACGAACCCACGTTCTCTGCATCCACTCTTTGAGGGGCATTTTGCACCGAGACTTATATGCAAACCTCCCTACCAGTGCACACAATGATAGTTGACAGGACTCTTCTAACCCCACATCCACACCCATTATCAGTCGACGCTTCGTCTTTTTTGGCTTCCACACTCGAGCACCTCTATTAAGATAACCTTCCTTAAACTGAAGATTGCCCCTCTGTATAGACTTTGTCTGTATTCCAACCTGCGAGTGCTTCTCCTCAAAATTAAACCCCACAATCGGTGGTCCTAAACCTTGTCCTCTACTCCCATCTGTGAAGCTATTAGGTTCCTCACTCTCCAAGCCAGTTGCAGACCGACTCTATAACTGATCACAAACTCCACAATGACACGACGATGGATTCAACCCATTGTTTTGTTGTAAGGTGAAGTTTAGCGAGGTGTCTGTTGGTGAAGTAAAGTGTTAATAAATATCAAACCCACTGCATTTAGTTCTGCAGATCTCATCCACCGAGGTAAATAGTCCCTCCCGCTCCCAAACCTCCTCGTCCGCTGCACCCATGAGTGCGTTGACCTCACAAGCCATTTTGTATACCCCACCAACCTTATAAAACCTGCCACCTCAATACAGGCATCGTATCATGGCAAATAAGACAGGACTCCGGGATTGATGCAGTGTAATGACAGTAAGGAAAGTTAAGATAGTTATTAAAGGACCCATGTCAAATCCTGAGATGTCCCCCGGAAAAATGGCTAGTGGAACTGGCTAGGAAATCGGTCGGCTACAACAATACCTCCAACCAGGGTGAGAACTAATGCCTACAGGACCGTTGTGAATCTCCTCAAAACACACCCCAGTTAACTTAAAGTCGAGCCACCTCCAGAAAAGCCTCTAGGCCTCCAACATGTCAACTACCCCTTCTAAGGCTTAATTGTAAAAGAAGAACTAGAAAACCAACCTCCATTAAACCTGCAACTCCTCACCAAATTACTCACCATTTGTCATATTTACTTATCCTAACATCTTCTAATTACAATATATATATATATATATATATATATATATATATATATATATATATATATATATATATATAT
>JASDQU011025228.1:0-24249 GCA_032191745.1 Picea mariana | reverse complement strand
TGTACCATATTTATATTCATTGATAACGGGAACCTTAACGATTAAGGATTCTATTCTACGAGTAACCTCAAACATGATCATGAGGGAGATGTAAGAATTCAATTGATATGGTGTTTGATATGATTAAAAGGTTGAACCTTTGTGTCACTGCTAAATCCTTTAGATAAAGAGAACGGGGACGATAAACCAACAAGAGCATGATAACTATTTCAGAAGATAGTGGTCGATAGATGGTGAATCTAGAATGTTCGAGAAGGTCCCCAACTTTTATGAGTATGTCTTTTTATATGCATTTAATGTTAATGTTGTAAGGGTTATAGATGTTAGCACTAAGACCATAAATACTATGCTATAATTAATTATGAGTCTAATTCTATCTATGGTGGATTGTTCACTTTGTCTATGGTGGATTGTCAACTCACTTTGTATATGGTGTTTTAATAGGTTAATATGAATGATGGATATTGTTTCTCTTCTCTTTTATTATATTATGTTGCTATTGTTGTATTCAAAAAGGAATAATTTGTACTTGTGATATTTAATAATATAAATTATATTAGATTGTTATTGTTGTATTCAAAAAGGAATAATTTGCATTTGTAATATTTAATAATATAAATTATGTATAAATGAATATATAATAAATAATATAAATTATATTATGTTGTTATTGTTGTATTCAAAAATGAATAATTTGCACTTTTAATATTTAATAATATAAATTATGTATAAATGAGTATATAATAAAGAGATAGGTTAAGGATGAGAATTTCATGGAATTATTTGAGAGATTTTGAGAATTTTTTTATCAGGATGGTTAAACAAACTATTTTATTATTACATGTTTGTTATGATTGGGATTTTATGTATGTACAATATGTGAGAAAACAATATAATGTAATGTTTTAAGGAGATTGTGTTCTTATGATGTAATTTATGTATGAATATGATATGTGATGGATATGGGAGAAAATGTGCTCGGTCCCTGCCTTGGCTTACTCTCCTTGTAAGTTTTGTCTTATAACTCAAAGCAATAGGTGGATGGATATGTGATGTAATGATATGAGCTACAATTGAGAGGGAGATGGATATGTGATTTTTTCTTGCAATGTATGTTTGTTACTCTTTTAAGTCAAAGTATTTTGCGTTTTAGTCCAATTGAATATCAATAAAGCATTATATATCCATATTGTCATATGTTACCTTACACTTAATAAGCGTTCGTTGGAAAGAGGGGTGCATCATTCCAAGAAAGAGAAAACATGTGGGAAAGTTCAATGTAATAGGAGTAAACAACAATATCAATGATTTAAATCCCTAAGTGTCAACTATTGCAATAATCTCTTTCCATAAATTTTGTTTTCAAAATAACTGTCTTAAACTCATCTTAGGGAGTTTCTTGGCTCTAAGTTTACTAAATATCAACATGTGGATTGGCCATTGGACTCCATACCTTGATCAAGTTTGGATCCACTATCATGGATAGAATCATAAAAGTCCATGTGATTCTATTATTATTTCTTTGTTTTTTCCCTAATTTATCTCACATTATGGCCATGAGCATATAACTTTATTCATATTTTTAAAGTGCTTCCACATAAATATTAGGTGGTATTATAAGTTTGTGATTATATTGGGAGATTGTGCTAGAGTTATTTTTTTTAATATATTTATAAAAGTATCAAAGAAAACAAAGGGGAAGAAACAATTATAAGAGGTTAAAAATATTGTAAAGAGATTTAAAGTTTATTTTATTGGGACTTCCTCTTTTAATTCAAAGGAAGTGGGCTCCAAACTCATGAATAAAATGATATTTGATGGAAAAAGTTTAGGAATAAATGGGAAAAGCATCCACAATTTCATAGAGATATGTATATGACCAACAAATGAAGGTCTTGGTTACGAAGGTCAGACAAATAATGGGGATATCAAGTTTGTAAATGTTCAAACATTAATAAAAGGTGAATTATCTACAGTTACCAATGCAATGAACTAGGTGAAAAAGTAGGAGCAATATTGGAGTCATTGTGGAAGAATAATACATGTACAAGATAAGTGTTGGAATTTGCATCATTGCAATATTTGTGGCTTTATCAATCATGATCATCACACATGTTGGCAAAGAAAAACATCAAAACCTCACGTACATGTACATTGTGTTTGGACAAATGTACATGAATGGAAGAAATTTAATTTTATGTTGAAAGGATTCTACAAGGTAAAATATTCCAATGTACAACATCATCTCTCACATAAAAAAATCATAAGTTAGTTGGTTTTCAAAAGTCAATTGTCATTAAGGAGAAGTCAAAAGAGTAATGTCAACTTTCCATTCTTAGGAATGAGTTGTCAGTTTATGTTTTGAGTGATCTCTTTGAGAAAATCAAATCATGAGCATTTTCATCTTGTATGGTTCATGGTAATCCAAAAACCTTTTGTAGTGGTTAAGTGTAAAACAATATAAAACCCTTGATGAAGTAATGGTTAAGGGTAAGCAAAAAAAAAATTGGATATGATGTATTGGTTAAGGGTAACCCATAAATAACCCATGAGATGGTTAAGGGTAAGTCAAAGAAACCCTTATTATGAAGATGATGTAGTCTAGATGATTGACTCAAAATCTAGACATTATAAAAAAGTTGTTTAGCTCATGCATGTTACAAGAAGTTGACAACAACTAAATATGTAGAAGCATATTAAAAATACTGAAGATGATGTAGAGTGAAAAAGATTGAATACAAAGACAGTTCAAACATCCATATTTAATCACAAGTATTCATTAAGGGAGAGTATGAAGGAATAATTCATACTTGTGATATTTAACAATGTATATCAAGCACAAATCAATATGTACAATGAAGACAGATAAATAAATTAGGGATTGGGATCTCATGGGATCACTTGAAAGATTTTGGGATATTGTTATGGAGATGGTTGAACCAACTATCTTATTATAATGTGTTTGTTATGGTCACACCATGCTACATAAAGGGACCTCATATATTGTATTAAAAGAGAGAGATGTACAATATGTGAGAAATCAATAAAATGTGATGTTTAAAAGATATTGTGTTCTTATAGTGTAATTGTGTATGGATGTTTTTAATGGTTGTTGCTCATATTCCCAAGAACTCGTGTGGATGACTATCTTTGATGTTCTTATCAAAGTGTGTTGATGGAAATCTTTTCCTATGGTTAATTTTTGGTTGATGCATGCATATTTGTGTTTCACACCTTTCTTTCCCACTCGCCATGTATTCTCTTTAAGGGAAACCTACCTTATGCATGGGTAAGACATATTTTGTATGAAGGGATGAATATGTTGGTGCCCTAAATTACAATACTTTATTGGAAAATATCCAAATCTTGGGTCTTCCACCTTGTGTCAATAATTGATTCCATTTCTAAGACCTAATTATTATGTGGTGAGGATATATGCATTAGAATCCAAAGAAGGAAAATATTTTATATTATTGGTTGGAATAACACAAAGAATCCATTTTATGTTAATAATATAAGTTCTTGGGCTTGAAGGTGGACAAGTTCAAAGTTGAATTCTTGTTTTTATATGAGCATATTTTGGGAAAACCTTCTTATTATTTTGTAAGAATGGTTGAAGTGGTTGGTAGAGAAGCCAAAAACTTGTTGATGGTGATAAATGGGTTACATAGAGCACTAAAAATTTAAAAATTTAGTAAATTTTAGAAATTATGATCATGGAGCTATCCATGCACTATACTTCTAGTTTCAACATGTTGTGGAAGGATATGTATTAAAATGTGTATGAAATCATGCAATCATTTATTCTAATTGGTTTCAACATAATCATAAATCTAATCTCTCTTAGGTTAGGGGCTGTCCTCTTTTGCACCCATCATGGGTACACTAGGTGGGGATCAATAGTGCTGATAGGTGCAAGGATAAAATGGAGCTAGTGAGGTGGTCAAGTAGTTTCATTGTATGCACTATAAAATTGAAGTTATAATGGTTTTGCAATCCTTTTTATTTATGAATTATATCAATAGAACATTTTTTTTAAATGTTATAACTCTAAAATTACAACAAATGCATGCTTTCTCTCTGTGTGTGTTGTCTACATACATGCATACATACATATTCTTATTATTATTATTATTATTCTATGGAAACCTTGTTGGAAAACCTAAGGGATGCTTCCCCACATTAATCAATTGCCTATATAGTAAACTTGCTGGTGTAGACTAGTGCATGAAACTATCTTAATGTCTAATAAAATTGGCAACAAATAGTTGATATAACCCTTAGGGATTATATATATTTATGTATGTATGTACATTTTTTTCCCAAGGAAAACATTACAACATCCTCATTCAACTACCCTATAATATTCATATGGAGGTTGGCTCAATCATCAGCCACGATAGAAGATAGTAACATGGAGAGACTCAACGAGACTCAAATTTCATCTGGGATAGAACTAGAGACCTCACGTCAAAATCCACATTGGAACAATCCATTCAAATTGATTCAATTGACACACACACACACACACACACACATCCATACATGCATGCATGCATACACATATTTTTTTCTCCAAGAAAAACCTCATGGGAAAACTTAAGGGATGCTTCCCGTGTATGGAAATCCTAGTAAACCTATCAATGTATACTAGTGAATCTTCCCTAGTGATATTTGAATTGGGAACTTTCTGGAATGAAACTAGTCGAATGCCAAACAACATTGATGAAAATTAACTTTCACCAATTTCTATTATTTCCCCCTCTTCCTTGAAATGTCTAGATAGAAGGAGGATCAATCTCTAGCTACAAAAGTGGTTGTTAATTGAGAAAGATTCCCTTAGATTTGAACCCATAATATTTTGAAAACACATCTTCAAATAGTCAATTCAAACTAATTGAACTAATCCATTAGGCATGTGCGCACGTGTGTGTGTGTGTGCGTGCACACACACACACACACACACACACACACACACACACACACACACATGTGCGTGCATGCACGTTCACACACACAGATTATAAACATAACCAATGTATATATATGATCTCTAAAACTCTATGTTATATACCATAGTCTTCTACCATGTCCCCTAATAATTAATCCTTAATGCATAATCCAAAACGCCTATTACAACCTAAAGCTAATTGATCCTAAACCAATAAAAACTAAACCCTTAACCCTTTCCCTCCAACCCTCATTCCTTGACCCTAAGAACCAATTCCCTAAACTAACCTTATCTCTAAACCATTAAACACTCAAATAAATGTATCCCTTATCTTTTTTAATAATCCTAGAGTAATTGGTTTGTTTCTATAAACCCAACCTACAGTTCTCTATACCCCTATAATACACTAAATATTAAAATCGTTAAATCCTTAGCCCTTAACATTAAAAAATAAAAACTTGAATGGGTATTTTATTAGTTTGAAAAAGGACATTTTACATCATAAGGGCCAAAAGAAAAAATTCTAATAGTATAATGAGATATTTTAAAGCTTCCCTCTAGAAATATTAGTTCAATTTCTCAACATACTTATAGAATTTGAAAAATATATTTACTTGTATAGATTCTCACTTAGTGATCTATTAGCAAACAAATTTGTATTACATATTCTAACTAAATGTGAAAAATTAGTTACAACTAAAGGAAACTTAAAATTCTAGTGCCATAGTGGAACCACTAGATTATGAAGATCCCACATGAGAGGCTTCATCATCTAATTCCTTATCTTCTTCCATCTTCAGTGCTAGGTGGGACATGGGTGAAGCTATCCTATCTTCAAGTTTCTCTTGCTTACTCTGAATGAAAATAAATCTACAAGTAGGGTCATTGAGTTGGCTATGATGGAAATTTAGTGTATACTATAATTCTTTCTTCTATTTTTGGGTTGTTTCGTATTGTCTCTAATATTCATTTTATACATGCTTCATTATAGAATCTAATTCCTTCTTCATAATTTGTAGCTAATCCTACAAAGGTTCAATAGTCTCTTTATTCATGATTGTTCCTCTATCCATCTCTACATAGTCTACTAGGAATGCAAGATGCTTTGTGCATCTATGCATAATACTAGAGTGGTGCCAATAATTGACACAAATTAAGAATTGGAGAGGAAAAGGGTAAAGAGAGTCAATGGGAGGAGAGTTATTTAGGAAATTTTTGTTTCCTGAACCAACAAGAAAAACCACATTGATTCTACAAACAATATTTTTCTTATTTAAGAATCAAGGTACTTGGGAGGTAGTAGTAAAGGAATCAAGTTCCATGATGATATGATGGATGTGTTCTCCACCTACTGACATGCATGTGAAATGTCTTGACGACAAACTCCCTAGATTTCCTTTACTCTCGCTTGTGTGGATATTATTGAAATAAATATTTCATCAATCTTGAGATCTTCCATGATGACCAGTTGATGGCCATGCAAAGGGGACACCCAACACCCCCTAAAATCAACTTTTATTTTTAGAGTTAATGGGATAAAATTGTGGTAGGGGTGCTCTTTTCCTTCATGTTTCACAATGATTCTTCCTTATAGTTTCAAGGACCCTAAATTCACCATGAGATATACTTCTAAGTTTAAGAATCACTTGACACAATAGAACTTGGAAAACTTAAGAGATTTTAGCATGCTTTTAACTCCATAAATGACTCTAGCTAGAGTAGGGATGAAAAATATGGGCATTTAGTGAGGGAATGGAGTAAAATTATAGAGTCTCCCACTATTTTTAACTTTTCAACTTTTTTGGAACCCAGGTGGATATCAGTGGCCACCCACCTATTCCAACTGGCTCAAAACAGTCTTATGGCAACTTACTACTTTTAGCAGTTTTTCAGTTCCTAAACTTCCGAGGTCATTTTGAGGGCATAAATGAAGTTTTCTGAGATCAAGTGCCTCAATTGAGCCCCCAAAATGAATCTCCTCTATGATACCTTTCTAACGAGCTATTGTGTGCCCCAAACGAAGATTGTATGCCAAAGTTACGCCCTCTGGACTACCCAAAACGGGGTCCACAAAACTATTGGCTTTTCATCTTCCGAGGTTAGGGTTTTGGATTTTCTTTATGTTAAAAAGGCCTTTAGAGCTTCATTGTAACCATATTCTTGTGAATTTGAGAATTCGTCACATATCTTCTCAGAGATAAGCTGTCACCATTCTAGCAAGTCTTTCACTCTGTATTTCTACAATTTTGTACATTTCACTCATTAATAGAAATTATGTATTACTGTATCTTTGTTTTTATGGTTGCATCTCTGATATATTTATGTTATATTATTGGATATCCAAGATATCTCTATACATTTATTTATTATATCTTCTCTCTCATTTCACATCAAAAATAATCCAGATCAGTGGTATCACATCAGGCTCCTCTTGATCATTTTTTCAGTGCATGTCCATGACGAGGTCCAAGTATAGAAAGTTGGGTCTCAAGATTGTCTCTCTTGAGGAAAATTTCTCTCACATGCCCAAGAACCCTCCATGGTGGAAGAAAAGAAAAACGACAGAGCAGATGATTCTATTAATCTGTTTCTTGAGCAAGCTCTCACACGATAGAGGGACGAAATGATGAATAATTTTTCCCACATCCTTAAAATCCTATCAATAAAAGCCTGTGTGTCTTCATTGAGCTTCTACTTTGAAGGCACCACACCTTTCAAGGTACAATTTAATTTTAATATTCCCATATTTGAAGGACAGATAGATGCAAATGCCCTAGAAAAATGGTTAAATCTACTAGAAGGTTATTTCTCTATTCATAATTTCTTAGATAGGGAAAAGATCACCATCGCACTCCTTAAGGCTCTCCCCCATGTCAAAAATTGGTGGGAAACTTACTGGGAGCAAATTTCCACAAAGTAGTTTTAAATATATGGGGCCGAGTCGTCTTGGGATTTTTTTGTGGACATGGTCAAGGAACAATATTACCCTATTGGTAACTATGACAACCAATACATGAGATGGACCAAACTAAGACAAGAGAGGGGACGCGCAATGCCATATTTCACCAATACCATTCATACCTTGTGCACCAAGCTGGGTATCAAAGACTACAAGTGACATCTGGTTCTGAAATACCATGGGCTCTACACAAATACATCCAAACTGAAATGGATTTTCTGGACATCTCATCACTGGGTGTTGCTTATCGATATGTTGTTAAAATTGAAAAAAAAATTAAGCACCAAAACAAGTCGGATTTCGTGTCTGAAAATCTGCGACAACCAAAGTATGGTAAAGATGGCCCTAACAACCAGTCTTCAAAAAACTAGTCCAAGCCACATGAAAAGAAGGGTAATGGAAAGATGAAGAAGGACACTGGAAAATTGTGTGATTTCCACAAAATCCCCTAGAACAACACCAATGAATGTCGCTCCTTTTCATTCACATATGTTAGTGAAGGGGACACTGCTCCATTTTATTATTGATAGCAGAAGCCAAAAGAACCTCATCTCAGCACAGGTCATTAAACAGTTAGGGTTGTCGACAACACCACACCCACAGCCATATGACATCGGGTGGATCTGCCAGGGACGAGATCTTTGTGTCAGCCAACAATGTCGATTTTCATATGGCATCCATCCCTTCAAGGATGAGGTATTATGTGATGTTTCCCTGTTGGATTTCTGTGATGTTATCTTGGGCCAACCATATATGTGGAAGCATAATGCTATTTATGAGTCTCAACCCTGTAGTGTCATTTTTACTCTAGGGGATCATCTCTACAAGATACCCAAGGTATTTTCGACTACTGTCCCATCTAAACAATGCCTTAAGGTAGTATCTCATACTACAAAATTCATATTCGTCACAATTTGTTCAAAAGGTGAATAGAAGGACACTAAGACCAATGCATCGTCGGTCCAAACACCTTCTATCCAATAGAAGCAGGTCAACAATATTGAAGAAAAGCATAAATATTCCTTCTACACACATACATCTCATGTATCTAGACTGGTTAAAAGGGTCCAACCATTCTAGCCACAGGTTCTTGACAACCTTCAACAAGCTAAGTAGTGCAACTTCTCCAACAAGAAAAGAAACTCATCAAGATACAGATTCAGTAAACGTTTTTCCCTCTCCCCCGGGACCTCAACGCAATGGATACCATTTCTTCCTAACGGGGGAGGAATGATCTAGGTGGATATTAGTGGCTACCCACCTATTCTAACTGGCTCAAAACAGTCTTCTGGCAACTTACTATTTTTAGCAGTTTTTCGGTTCCTAAACTTCTGGGGCCATTTTAAGGGCCTAAATGAAGTTTTTCTGGGATTGAGCACCTCAATGATAAGTTATGGCTCTGATTGAGCCCCCAAAATTAATATCCTCGATGATACCTTTCCAACGAGCTATCGTGCACCCCAAACAAAGAGCGTATGCCAAAGTTATGCCCCTGGGAAGTTGATACACCAAACTACCCAAAACGGGGTCCACAAAACTATTGGATTTTCATCTTTCGAGGTTAGGGTTTTGGATTTTATCTATGTTAAAAATCCCTTTAGAGCCTCATTGTAACCATATTCTTGTGAATGTGAGTAGCCGTCACATCTTTTCTAAGAGATAAGCTAACACCATTCTAGCAAGTCTTTCACTCTATATTTCTACAGTTTTGTGCATTTTGCTCATTAATATAAATTGTGTATTATTGTATCTCTGTATTTATGATTTCATCTATGATATATTTCTGTTATATTACTGGATATACGATATATCTCTGTACATTTATTTATCATATCTCTGCTCTCATTTCTCACCGAAAATAATCCAAATCAGATACACTTCTAAGTTTAAGGATCACTTGACATAATAGAGCTTGAAAAACTTAAGAGATCTTAGCATGCTTTTAAATCCATAAATGACTCTAGCTATAGTAGGGATGAAAAATATGGGCCTTTAGTTAGGGAATGAAGTAAAATTGTAGATTCTCCCACTACTTTTAACTTTTCAACTTGTTTTTATAGAGTTGTCTTGACTCCATGATCAAATCCCAATCCCTCTACCTCATTGTTGGTTGTTCAACTTAATCACCAAGCATAAGAGCACTTTTAATTTTCTTTGGGATCAACTACTTTGTCTTACCACCCTTGAGTTTCCTTAAGAGGCTCCATAAAAAAAGAGTCAAATATGTTTGATCTACTAACCAATGTGTTATTCCTTCAATAATACATTCCGATGGGGACACCTGTGAATTTTAAAGTTCTCCAAGTTGGCTCCAAAGAAAATTCCAATGGTATTGTTATCTAACCCAAAATTATAGCATGGGTTCCCCATCCATTAAATTTTCATTTGGTCTTGTTGTGACTCCTCCTGAGGAATCCATGAAGTCATATTTGATATATTTGAATATGCATGATAAGTTGATTGAATCCCCTCCCATAAGCATTGTGTAATATGCATAATTGGATGTAATTGACATCCTTCACTACTCTTATAGTTTTAATTCCATGAAGGAGGTTCTGGCCTCTATCATCTTATAGGATCCTCCCCAAGGACTCTACCATTAGGATATATAAATATGGGGAGAACAAAAATGTTCACCAAACTCCTCTAGTGGCTTTGAAAAAACTAGTGGTTCAACTATTTACTAAAGGGGAAATCCATGGAATGCCTATAGATGCATGTACCCATTAAATGAATTTATCATACAACCCATATTTTGAGAGTGTTTTAAGGAGGAATTAGTAGTTTACTCTGTCATATTTCATTGGCAATGTCTAGATTCATTATCGTTCCTACTCCCCCCTTTCACTTGTTAGATTGAATTTCCTTTTACACCATTATGACATTTATGATCATCTCCTTGCTTTGAAAAAAACTTCAATACTCTTCAAAGATAAGCTTGGGGAAGAAAACATGAATCCTCCTAGATAAAAGTTTGGAGAGGATCTTTTAAGAAATGCCACATAGAAATATAGGGAAAAACTTGTTGAACAGAGAGTCATATTTTCTTTTGGGATGAGAGCCAATAACAATGAGTTAACTCTCCCACCTCTTAAAGTATTCTAGCATATGAAGAAGATCCCATTTTATGATAAACCAATGGGATTGATAGAAATGAGATGTAAATCATTATGGTTATCCAAAACAAACAATGAATAGTTAATGAGACTCATTATACACAAGAAGTGGATGAAATTGAGGGTTGAACACATACAATGCAAGTGAAAGACACAAGAAGACATGAATGTGAGGAAATTTGAAAGGGAATGTCACTGAGAAAGTACAAAATACGATATAATAATGTTGGGTAATGGGAAATGAAGAAACAAGGAAACTTTTCCTTCCATCCACCCTAGCTATACCTATATTCTCATGCAATTTGACTAAAAAATGGTCTTTTGGGGAGGAGAAGAGGATGTATAAGAAAATATTGTCTATGTAAATTGCTAAATGACTGCGAGAGTTGTGAGACTACATTGTAACCTTGCAATTATTGAGAATAAATATTGGACCCCTTTCCCTGTTCATTGTGTGAAATGAGCTAAACTATACACAATCAAATGCATTCACTACTCGCTATGGTTAATTCAATGTGAGTCTCTACTCAATGAATTATTTATTTGTTTCTTTAATAATTAGAATCTACACAATTCATTTTACATTGGTAATTAATCTGTTTGTGTTTTTTATTGTGAGGATTGAGCAATAAAGGGTTTGAAAGTCAAGCTTTTGGCTTGTATACTTAGATATTGGTATTTATTGGGGAAAAGTACCCATTAGAGAAAATTTGGTTAATCTAATCAAAATGCTTTAAAATTAAAAAGAGGTGCATGTGAAGGCATTTTTTATTATATAATTTGAATATTGGTGATATTTTTTAATAATATAATTTTTCTACCTTAAGCATGAACCTATCAAGACCAATTTTTAGAAATCAATTATATTAATTATAGGATCTAATAAGATCTGAATACTAGATCCTATCCTCATGGCCAAGCTTTGACTACTGTTAACTGAGTAATTTTATTGATGTATGAGTTGGAGATGCACCAACTAGATGCCTCAAAATTTGGAATGAATCTTTTATTATTTGGATGATCCATTGACATCCAACATGGTGTGAGCATGCATTCAACACTCCCATCATTTGGCATTTTGCTGACTATTGGCGATTGGGCATTTGGAAATATTAAATACCTCTTGAGGTATACATACCCTTCCCCCTCTAGATTTGAACTTGTGACCTCTTAAGAGGAAACACATGTTCTTAACCATTAGACCCACTCAAGATGTATATGAGCCCCTGAACACACACATTCATTTGACACCTAGAATTTTCAAATGTTTATTTCATTCCATCAAAAGTCTCTTTCTAGCGCTCTTGAGATTTTGTTTTAGCCGATCATAGAACTTGTAATAAGATCTCGGTGGCTGCATATCCCACATTCTAAATAAGAAACATAACCCATTTATTTATACATGTGGTTTTGACCACGAGATCCATTGGCAGGAGTTGCTTGTCATTTGGATAAGCGGACTCTTCCTCAGGGAATTTGTATATGTGAACTGAATGGATGGAATTTTGATGCGTGGCCCATAGTATGAACCTAGTGGGTTTTTCTTTGGCATTTGGGTGCTCTATGAGTGCAAATGCATTTGTTTCATCTCCACTTGTATCTAGCCACTTTGTTGCACGATCTCTATATTCCCGTCCTTGTTGTGACTTTCTCAAACCCTAGGAAGCTTACTACTATTTGACATTTTTCACTGAATGTAAGCACCCTTTGAACAATGCAAATGATACCTCACGCTCTCCAAGGAAAAAAATGAGGCTAGTTGTCATTTTTTTCCTACTTGAGTTAGAGATCTATTGTTGATTGACATATATTTCACAACAAAGAAGATAATTTTTGATTCCATCTCGTGTTGAGATTTGATCTTCGAAACACAAGTAGGGAAATTAGAGTTGCACATACACAATTTTGATTTTGAATAGAGATTGTTGGAGAGTACCAAATCAAGATTGTAGAAACCAATTAAAATATTTTCACATTGAGTATCCATGTTGGTGAAATGGACAAGCCATAGGCCTACTGTTTATGGATCATATGGGCTTGATGCTTTATCTTGTTCCATTGACTAAAAAAAAACTTCAATTTTTTCTTCCATGATTGGACAAATAAGGATTCTATTATCTTCTTCATTGATTTTACAGGGGATGTAAGAAAACATATTTACCTTTGTTGCTAGGGAAGGGTATAGATATATGAAATGTGAATTTTTCACTACCGATATTTCTTATAGATGAGTGATATGGAGACCTTCATCAATGATTTCTACTAGATGATGGTTTAATTGTGGAAGAATTTAATGTTCTGAAATTTTAGCCATAAACTTCTAGATTTTAGCCTTGGGTCCTCTTCCTAGTCCCATAGCATGGTTATGTACATGTTGGAAACCTTCACTCTTTCTTCATGTGATAGATATTCTATTACCTTTCTTTTCTCTATTCTTTGATGGATCTTCACCACAACATATTGACATTTCTCTATTTTAAGAAAGGGGGACTAGGTTGATTTTGAATAGGTCTTACAAACTTGTTTGAAGTGGAGATTTTTTTTCTCTTGCATATTATAGGGAAAACCCTCAATCCATATTTTCTAAGACTAAACTAAAATGGCTAAGTTTGGTGGAACCAAGATGGTTTATGATTGAAGGATTATGATGGTTTATGATTCTTCAATTGAAGGATTGATTGGTTTATGATCCTAGATTGAGGAAGGGATGACTATGGGGATATATGAAATCCTTATAGTAAGAAGGAGTTGTGTAGTAAGAAGTGATCTAGGCATTCTAATATGTAACCCAACCATGATATTTTGTTATTGTAGGTGAATTTTCTTATTGTAGACATACTATCTAGAAGGTCCTAGTCCAAGCTCAGGTCATCTAATTCCTATCAGATTGGATCTAGGATGAAATGAACCCCATTTTTCTCCTTTGGGATAAGAAGTAGATTATGATTGTAAGATACAACCCTAAATCTATGAATCTCATCTCCCCCCTATGTCCAACTGATATCCAAAATTAGTTTTTCTATAGATAGTTATTCAAGGCATAAATATTGAAGAGTTGAAAGTTAGTGTCTCATGCCCATTGACATAAAGGTAGAATAGATCTAAGTCATGCTTATGATGTCCCGATCTACTAAAATTTGCTTAGTTCCCATATGTTTTTCAGTTATCCTAGGGAACCCTTTTCTCTTAGAAAGACTGCTTAACCTTCTCTCCACATTTTTTGAAGGAGATCTTCCATTTCTAAATACTCATGTTTTGTTTCCTTCATTAGTACTAAAACATGTATCTCTAATTTAATAAGTTGTCATAGTTAGGATTCTTCTATTTTCCCCCTCATACTCTATAGTTATAAGATAGGAGCTTCGCATATTAAAAAATTGTTCTTTTGGTCCTCCACCAAGGAAATTGAGCAAGTTCAACTAGAATCCATAAGGAGCTTCTTTGGCAAATTGGTCCTGACGAATTTGCTTCTTGGTTATTCTATTTTAGGTTCTTGGTGGATCTTGCTCCTCCCTTCCACCTTGGGGGGTGGTGAGGGGTGGTTAAGGAGGAAGGGAGGGAAAAGAAGGATGGGGGGCGATTATACCTTTATAGGTTTATCTCCAATGGGGACTCTAACATAGGGCCCGTTGAGGAGGTTAGATCCTTTTGAGGTGATATTGGTCTATAGGAAAGGCCTACTTCAAATACTTAGAGGGGGCATGAGGGATATGAAAGTTCTCAAGAATAGGGTTGATGAGGATAATGAACCTATTTTAAGAATGAGGATTAGGGGGGAGGGGAAAGAAACTTTTGAGTGGTAGACAATTTATTTTTTGAAGAAGGATGTTTCTTACTTGACTTAACTACTTTGAAGGTTGACTCATATGGGTAGGCTAGAAACATTTCTTTGATCTTATTCGAATCCTTTAAAAAATGTTCATACTCATAGTAGTGATTATATTTGAAGGGTATATTCTCATAGTTAAGGGTTTGCAGGTGATTCCATCCTTCTAGTCTCAACATTATCACTTTCAATATACATTTTTATAGATACACTTCAAAATAGATGAATGCACATATGAAGGAGGCTAACTTAGGAACTATCCTATCAATGTATCTTCCAAGCTTTTTTACAATAGCTTAAATGGAATTTTTATACCAAAATATTAAGGGATAATAAGGGAGATGCACACATACAAGCATTATTAACAGAAGATATGGTCTTGGATTGAAATACAAGATCTAATTGTTTAGGTATTTTTGATGTTCAGATTGTTTAAGATCTCAACAACAACCTCACGAACATATAATCCCCCTGCATTTTTAAAGAGGTGGTACTCCTCTATGTTTGTCTAAAAGGTGTGGCTGATATTCTTGGATTGGACTATCAAATGGGATAATACTAAACAACAAATCCCAAATCCTTTATTGCTTTAACTTTCATATAAGATGGTTCTTCATAACTAGATTGCTCCTTATGTGCAACATTTTCCTCAAAATGGACCAAGAAACTTCTTAATAGTAAAAAGATAAAGATAGGATTCAATATCAAAATAAATGTATTCTTAGCTTCATTATAACATCCCTCTAAATCTAATGCAATTAGAATATGAAACCATATTTTCTCACAAGAAAAAGAGAAATGGTGTTGATCGCTTCATAGAACTTTAGGTGAGTATTGCATTTAAAAATGAAAAATAATATGATGTGAACACTCCAAAAATATCATATTCATAAATCCCAAAGTCTGAGAAATCATTAAAGTCGTACCCCAAAATAGTTCTCTATTGAGTTTAATATATAAAATATATTTTCATTACAAATCATTTCAATAAATCGATTGATTAGTGCTCATAAATAAAGTCTTCCAAATGAAAGGACTAAACCTCCATGAATCAATTAGACAACCATGGCTTACATTATCAGTCTTATATATGGATGTAAAATAATCCTATGGATCGTTTAGGTAGAATCCTAGAAGAAATAAATAAAAACACTCAAAAAATCATCCTTATGCTCAATCTTAGATACACAAATAGAAATCCTTGAGAGAAATCACGTAGAAGAAGAAGAAGAAGCAATAAAATGGAGATTGTATTTGCATATGAGAAATTTGGTTGCATAGTGAAGAGTAAACAATGCTATTCTAATGATATAACCCTTATTTTTTTATGGTGCTCTCCTCTTTTTAAATCTACTCCCAATGCTTCTTTGAAATGTTTTTCCCTAGTAGTTAGGGTTTCTATTATTCTAGAAGTTTTCCACGTGGTTCTTATTTTTGGAATAAAGAATAAATCCTTTTAATAAATTATTAATTAAATTATTATTAATGAATATAGGTCATTTAAATTCGTGCCTCCAAGTGGGACCCACTTCATACTTTTATAAAATTTATTTAATAAATTTTTATTTCCACAATTTGAAGTTGACTCCATAAAAAATATCGACTATAATTTTTTGAGCATGATAAGTGACTTCTCAGCAATGGAAACCATTCTATAAATAATATTCAATATTAGAAATTTCCAACGAGTCATCTTGAATGAGATTTGGAGGTTTGGATCTCAACTTATAGCCTCAGGAAGTCGAGGTTCCAAATATATTTCCCAACAAGTCATGAAAATAGAGTTGACTATTTTTTATTTTTTTTTAGAAAGATTATGGCCAAATTCAGGCATTGATTGTCCCATTGTCTTCCTTGTCAAATTAACTTTCCAACATGTTGATATTTTATGTAATTTCATAGTTTATTCCTAAGTGTAATTGTGAAAGGGTTTATTGATAAATCATGTCTTTTAGGTATTTTAGAGTATAAATAGAGGTTATATCGAGTCATGTTGAGATCACTCATTGAACATAAGTACAAGAGAGTAGTGTGCACTTATCTAAGAGGTTGGTCTTGGTTCGTGTCTGGGTATATTTGGTCTTGATTTCATGAAAGAGCATTGTATGACATTGTACATATTGGATGAATCTATACTGAGGGAAGCTTGCAGGGTTTTCTCCCCATTGAGGGTTTTCCTGAAGATATATCTTATTGTTCTATGGATATCTATCTTTCAGTTGTGATCCTTTTACATATTAAATAATACTAAAATAATATAATACTTTAATTGTTGGAAAAACATAAAAAAAAATGAACATGGTATCAGAGCAGGCCTGAAAAGAAGATTTTCCACATATTTTTGGAAGTGTTTTAGAAAACTAACTTCACCTTCCCAGGAAGGATGACCATCAACACCAAAATTGATGAGAAGTTGGAAGGGGAAGAAAAATTTAGAGCATGGAGGTATAGAGTATGCCTTCTTCTAGAAGAACATGATTTAGAAATATTTGTTGAGGAGGAAGTTCTAGAACTAGAGGAAGATGTGGCCAAGGAAAAGCATAAAAAGAACCAGGCCATGGCTAAGAGTATTATTGCAGACTCAATCAAGGATCATCTGATCCATCATGTTTCTCCATTAAAATATCCAAAGAATATGATGTATGCGTTGACTCGGCTATTTGAAGGAAAAAACATCAACTGAAGGATGACATTGAAGACCCAGATGAAGAATATGAAGCTTCAAGATTCAGAGTCCATTCACTCTTACTTATCGAGAGTGAACCAGCTCAAGGAACATATTGAAGCTATTGGAGACATTGTTGATGAAGAATAAATGGCGATGATCACCTTGAATGGTCTCCCAAGGTCATGGGACTCATTCATTCAAGGAATATGCTCAAGGAGGAAGCTAATAAAGTTTAGAATATTATGAGAAGATTGCACTCAAGAGGAAACAAGGCTAGTAGTAAGAGAAGAGAAATTTAGGGATGATGATCCAAATTTAGCTTCTCATACAAGGAAAGTGAAGAGTAATAAGGAACCCTCATCCCCAAAGAAACCTCAAAATTCAAAGAAGAATCAAAGAGACTATTCAAATGTGATGTTTTTCTATTGTGAAAAGTTGGGACACGTTGCAAAATTTTGTCCCCTTATTCTTAAACTAAAAGAAAAGGGAAAGGGAAAGACGCATCATAGTCATGTAACTAAATATGATGAACCACTAAAGAAAATTGCAAGAGAAGATGATTCAATTGATTATGACTACGTCCCAATATCATATCTCACAGGAACAATCACCCCTAGAAATGATACTTGGTTGGTGGATATCGGTGCTTCTAATCACATGAAAGGGTATAAAGGCTCTATGTCAAACTTAATTCATAAAGACTCACATCATAATGTGAAGTTGGATGATGATTATTAGTATCTCATCAAAGGAGTAGGAGAGGCCTCCTACAAACTAGAGTTTGGGAAGGAAGTGAGGATGAAGGACGTGCTTTATGTACCAGGTTTGAAGAATAACCTTTTCTAGATTTCATATTTGGATGAGAAGGGTTTTAGGGTTGCATTTGTATATGGAGAAGTTATCATGTGGAAAAAAGGAAAGGTGTTTGATGATGCAGTTTGTATCAGTGCCCAAGAAGGAAGACTGTATAAATTAAAGGGACGCTTAGATTCAACATTGATTCACGACACTGTGAATTCAAGTGAGCTATGGCATCAGATATTTTCCCACCTACACTATAGAGCTTTACCTATTGTGAACAAGATGGCAACATGAATACCAGAGATTCAGGTGAATCCAGATGGCATGTGCAAAGGTTCTGCACAAGGCAAGAATGTGAGGAACCCCTTTCCAAGTAGTGATAGCAGAGCCAAATGAGTCTTCAATATTGTACACTCTTATTGATGGGCGTTTATGACACATCCTCAACGAGAAGGGAAGATCTGGTTTGAGGTTGTCTAATTAACCCAATCCATTTAAAATGATTTACCCCGACGGGTTTTATGGCTCCGTTAGCCGATGAAAACACTAAAGTAAACTAAGAAAGGCACAAACTATCTATCTATATAATCTCACTAAGTATATTAACTAATAAACCTATCTATTAATATATAATTATCATACAATCTTATTATATACAATATTTATGTATAGATACAAGGTTTGTGTAAAGCCTTGTTAAAATGAAGATTAAACTACTGAAACAGAGTTTGAGTAACATATAAAGATAAGAAAATTATTCTAAAACTAAATAATCACAAAAAAAACAAAATTAATGAATAAGATTTATGATGATATAACTAAAACAGACAAAGCATTTAAAGTTGAACTGTTTAATCGTTATTCATTCAAAAAAATAAATAAATCAACTCATAAAAGTAACTAACATGTTGTTGATCAACAATAAAGAAAATCACTAAGCCATTTGTCTTTCTGTGTAATGCAAGCTCCAGTACCCTATTTGCCAAGAAAAAATCTATGGAAAGAAGAAAAGAATATTTTATGATATTACCTGAAGTAATTCAAGGAATTTTTATGTTTTGAAAGAAATCTATAAGAAACAGAAGACAAATATTTTTCTCATGTGACTTTATGTGATTCAAAATCTAGATATGGAAGCAGCTTCGATCTCCTTCAAATGATATAAAAAATTATAACATTCGACATAAACTCATAAAGTACAAATATTTGTTTTATGTTTAATTAGCCACAAGGATTATGATAACCAAGAATGATGAACCATAAAATATATAAGAAAAACATAAAAGCATACAATGATGAATAAACTAAAGCTAACTCATTCCATATATGTTTTCATGCTCAAAAAAATATGAAAAAAATATGACTACTGAATATTCACATCATACAATTTACTATCAAGACTAAAGCCAAAAGCACACTGTGTTTCATATCATTCCAAAAAATTGTTCCATCTTTCAGGTCCCAAAAACAATACCATGTCTCTGGGAAAGTACCAGTTTTTAAAATATGTCCATGATCTATTTCTCATATCCTAAAAGATAGAGATAGATCTTCCTGAATAAAGTTTCTTCCAAAAAAATAACTTTAATCTAGGTCTACTATAATAACCATTCTGGTAATTTTGCAAAAAACTAGTTACATAATTCAAACTATTTTTGAAATTGTTTTTAAAGAAAATACTTGCAAATTTGAAGCATCTCCTAATGATTCACTTGTTCCAGCAACCCTTGCAATTCGATCCTCCTCAAACCTGAAAACAAAAAATAAAATTTAATTTAGAAAAAATATAATAAACTAATTCTAGACAAGCTACATAATCTACGATTCTGTAGCTAGTCTAATAAAACAAGAAACCAAATTTTGTTACAACAAAACAATCAAAACATTAACTCTAAGAAATTGTTTACCCATTAAACATTGGAAAAAGAGGAATATGGCAATTTTGAGTTCATAACAACATTGATGTTAGATGAGTTTTTAATAATGATATCTCCTGATTTCCTAGATCTCTTGCTAGCTCTGGGGGAAGTTTGTTGCACACTGGCTCTCAAATCCAAATTTTCCCTTTCCAACACTATGTTTCAAGCTATTACATGGTTAATACGAGCTTGCAAATACGAGATATCTTGATAGTACCTCTGAATCCAAGTGAAGCACTCCTCACAATACACTTGTTCCAATATCACTAGAGGATGTGTATCGTCTGAGTTCAAAGGCTTACCTTGTGCCATTGTCATTTTCAAATCATTCTGTATTCCTGTAAACCCTTCATGTTCCCTTAAAAACAGAGGTAGATTCGAAACAAAGTCATAGTGGGGTGAATTCACTCTAGTGGAATCAAAGATTACATCCTCGACAAAGATCGTATCTTCTTTTACTACTGTTGGAATGGGCTTATCACAATTTTTATATCGGTTCCTTTTCATCCTCGACAGGAGACTACCACTCCTCTTATTTTTGAAATCCAAGTCATTAGCATCATGTGTAACTTGCTTCCCCTTTATTTTAATTTTATTTTTATCATCATTAATCTTGGGTTGTATAGGATTAGGGGCAGTTGATGACCTATCCCTTAAAATACTCAGGATTTCTTCCAAAGGTTTCTTTGGAATGAAATCGTGTTTTTCGGAGGTGACTTCGGCTACCAGAAGAAACTTGATTGGAGTACTGGTAGGTAAGACAAAGTCTTTTGAGACTTGTATCTCAACTCAGAAATCTTGCATAGAGTGGGACAATACACTTGGACCGACATGTTCATCATTACTCAGATGTAAACAAGAAATGGACTTATATGGAAAATAAACAAACCTATTCCTAGAAAGAAAAATCTGCCAATTATCTCCTATTTTCAACAATTGGGAATTCACCAGAATACAAATTAAACCATGAAGGAACAAACTGGACTCGGGATTAGGGTTCTGTCTCTGGTAAAACTTGGACATTTTCTGAAGACTCTTAAGTAAATAAAAAGGCAAGTTCAACTTGAACCCTAGGAAAATCATCAATAATCGTATATGAAACAAAAGCACCATCCCATAACGCCCTTCACAGGTAACAAATTGTTTGATTACCAATAGTAATCCATGCCAACGAGTTTTGAACAACTGTATAGGTGTACCTTTTATATTATAGCACGATGTTTTGGTGACCAATAGTGAATGCCATGGGATGCCATCTATCTTCAGATTCCTAAACCATTGATCCCCTTCCTATGAAAAACCCGTGGCCTCGGCTATGGATTCATCGTTCACTTGCAACTGCATGTCTCCTACCTTAGCTTTGGCTCTGTCAAAGTTTTTGGCAAAGGCCTGTGCAAATTCTATGTTAAAACCCTGAAAAGACTGGATGAATATTAACCAACCGAAATGGACGAGGTCGTCTACAACATTGTCATGAGATAACAGAACCTGTGAGCCATTCGGCTCCACTCTAACCACAAGATCCATCAGCTTGCAAACAATGTACCAAAATATGCAAAACAGAGGGGTCTTTTCTCAAGCCAAACCAAAATAAATGGTTGAGTTTTCATGGCTAACGGTGAACCAAAAACTAAGGGATTGAAGAGACACTACCATGACTTCCACCTCAATATTTGATTAAACACCCATAACCAGAGGACGAAAAACTAAAAAACCACTTTGTTTCCTAAAACCTGCTCTTTGGTAATGAAGGACCATCCTGAAGAAGAAATGAATGTGATCACTGATGGACAAGACAGAGAGATTATCGTTTCACAGCAAGGACACTATCTATGTCATATGTCGACAAGACAATGACAAAACAACTCATTACAACATTTAGATCATATGGTGAGGCAAAAATACATAACAAAAAATCGCAAAGGGTAAGAAATGAATCAAACTTTGAAAATTGACTTAATAATAAAATAAATCACCCATCGATTTTGTTTTAACATTAGGCTATGAAACCTTTATAAAATTTTAACATGGTTTCCTACTCACCATTGAAATGTAGCCTAAGTGCTTTGTGAATTTAGGTTTTCTAAAGGTTTGTTTTATTGTACAAGGTGAAAACATTTAGAGTTCAGTCAATGTGCTTGTAAAAAGATTTCAATTTCATGTTTGCAAGTCATGCAATTGAAATGGGTAAACGCATTAGCTACCAATGAAATAAAATCAAAACAACTGATCAACAAAGTAATTACCCCCCAAAAAATCAATTTTGTCGTATATACAAATTAGGTAGTGGGTAAAAACATTTCTCTTTGTAATTTTTTTGTTTCAAAAATCGACGAAGCTAGATGATAATTTGGCTGCCAACGATGGCGACTCACTGGGCGAAGCAGTTATCTCTGCATCATCAAAACTTTATGTCAGGGAAAATAAATACTTGAATAGCACTTAAAGAAGCTATGAAACATATCATAATTCAAGATTAAAAGTATTAAGATTAGTTCAGAAAAATTAGCACAATCATACTCAAAAGGAGTGCTCTAACAAACGATTGTAACTTGAAAGTTAATTTTGATCAAAAGGAAATGATATTTATAAAGGTAACTTCAATACCGTTGACAGGGCCACTGTTTCCAGCAAGTGTTCATAGCATTGATAGAGATTTCATTTAACCCACTCAAGTACTTTAATCCCATCCAAAAGTTGTCTATCCATGATATAAAAATTTTGATAGATGAGCACCTATAAAACATACCTGATGTATCTCGAACCCGACATTGCTTTGCCACCAACAGGCCAGTTCAGTACCCCGTCGAAGTTGTCTTGGTATCATGTGTGCATTTACTCGCTACCAGCAGGCCTGTTCAGTACCCCTACGGGTTTACACACATTTCCCACACATTGAAGTGTTTCCATCCCTCCTTAGTCATTTATAATGATAGAATTTAGAGATTTCAAAATGACAAGAGAGCGGGGTGATACTAGAGATTGATAATCAGGCAGATATATGGCCGATCATTAATATTTTATTTTTGTTCTTTAAGAATTGGTAGTTTTAATCATGGTTTAGACATTTAGATTTAAATTAAGAAAAAATATAGAGGATGGGGAAGCTCATTAAGGTGATCTCTTTAGAACTGAGACGGTGTAAAAATTTTAAAGGTAATCATACTTCCCAAAGATCTTGACAAAATTTCAGGAATAATATTTTGGCAAAGAACTTCTAGAATACATGTCTTATAAACAAATCATCTGAGATAAACCTTGGTATTGAATATTTTTCAATTGTTTCAATCTCCCATCAAAATAAATATGATGATGAAAATTCCCTTCCACAATGGATTTTGAGTCAGAAATAACTCGATCAAAAGAGAAAACAAAGAAAGCAACATTAAAATAATCAACAAAAAACAAAAATATAAACAACTAGGGATATTTACAGAGGGTCAGGTCTTATTTCTCTCAAGTGAAGTGTTATCTCCTAGAAAGTCGGCCTCTCAAGTCAGTATTTTCACCCAAGTTTGGTCATGTTAGCTGTATTGGAAGGGTGACTAATAGTCTTCAAGGTTCACTTAGCCACAAATCTAAATTTCACATAAGGAGAAAATAGAGTGTTGGTCACTATAATTGCTTAATTAATTTTAAACAACTAAGTGAAACATAAATTATCAACCCAGGGAAGTCTTTTGTTTCAAAGATAGCCACGCACTGTATATGCTCAATTCCAAAAGCATTTAGTGTTGTAGTAAAGAAATCATTCTATCTATGATTGCTGAAGTGAATTGAAGTTCTGAATTAGATTATAGGAAAGAAATCTCCCTAATTGCAATTCTTCACAGATAAATTAAGAATCCTGGATTACATTCAAAACATCATTGCAATGGGAAGAACAACTATCTTGCAATCAGAGAACAGGACCCTTATTCTCAACAGAGATTCAGTATCAATACTTTTTCATGGAAACAATAATAATGCAGAAACAATAAACTCTATCTAACAGAGAACAAAGCACTTA
>JASDQU011025226.1:7579-32277 GCA_032191745.1 Picea mariana | reverse complement strand
GAGACCTAGGAGTAGTTAAGAAGAAGGACATGATCACATCATTGACCTTCCTCTTATGATGAGATAATAAAAGCTTATAAGTTATGTCATGAGACTCATGTGGACATTATGCCATTAAAGAAGAACCCCCTTTGACTTTGTCTTATTACTTTTGTAACCCCTGGCTTGAGTTACACTCCCCCTTATTTGTTGTGTGGGTGTTGGTCTGATTCCTTGCTTCTTCCTAAAGAATGCTAGCCGCCTTGATTTTTGGATCCCCTCTCCTTGACTTGTTAATTTTTTTCTTGTTGACTTTTCTAATTTAACATTTAATATTTTATGTTACAAAATATTAATTTTTTATTAGTTTAATTTGTTAGGGTTTAATTTAACCCTAAATTTAGGGATAAATTTATAACCCTAACATACCTACCAAAACTATAAATTGAAGAGACCTCTCCTCACTCACTGCATTCACTCACTCTCTTAGCCGATTTCTTGACTGAGGTTTTTGGCGGCTTTGTTGGATAAGGGTTTAGGTTGTTGCGACTCTTCTATTTCAGGTCTCTCTTGTGTATGTTTGGTATGCTCTTGCTGCTGTGGGGTTATCTCCTTAAACCCTTCTTTCCGCCGTCCCTAAGGGTCTATTTCAGCCAATTACAGGTCTCCCTTTGTTGTTGTTGAAGGTCTGCTTGTTGGTGTTGTATTGTTGTTCTTTATTTGTTGGTGCCACCCCTGCTTGTTGGTGTCGTCCTGTTGTTCTTTATTTGCTGGTGCCACCCCTGTTTGATAATGCCGTCCTCACCTGTGCTAGTACCGTCCTATGTATGCTGATCTAGTGCAACCCTAATACCCTTAACATGGTTTGTTAAGGCATCATTAGAACTGTTTGCTATTGTTGTAGCAATTTTGTATTTTTTGGACTGAAGTTTTAGGGTTGTTTGAGGTCTCCTTCAGTCCTTAGGCTGGACACTAGTGTGTTGTTTTTAACCCTATTTCTTGATGTTAGCATGACATCTTAATTCTCAACCAACTGGTCAATTTTCTGGTACACTACCCTAAAAGGTTCTTCTTGGAAAATTGTTCAAAATGATCATGATGAGATCTACCCTGAGGGTTTGATCCATGATCCTTAAATATTTTTCTAAGCATACAAAAAAGAGGATAACAATAAGCACATCAGGTAAACCTGTTCTTTGTTTTGCTAAGATATTACTCAAATCTATTATATGATTTATGTTATTAGTTTTTACATCATAATTTTTGAATATATTGCTGATCCAAAATGACAGTAGCAAATAAAATTAAAATTATTTATGTTCCTAGCTAGTCTATATTTTGCCCTTAAATTCTAACACTTTAGACACAACTTTGATATAGTAATTCATCTCCCTTTTACCAAAGTTTGTCCATCTTTGGCCACCTTGAAAATTGAATTGTTGGAGTCTTGGTATGCTTCATATGTCGATCAATACTCAGATCACATGTGAGTGGCACTTGCATTTCAGGGTTTGTTTCCCTAGGTTCTTCTAGTTACACGTTGGTTAATTCCAATAGTTGGGGATGAGAGGAACATAATAAGTCTATGTTGAAAACTAGGTGTAGACCTAGGTATGGAGGAATGCTGAGCTTGAATTCATTTTGCCTGATTTTCTCTACAATTGTGTAACATCCATAGTGCAAAGGTTTCAACGTCTTGTGTAGGTATCATGGATGCTCCCTTTCAATGTTCCTCCACACTTGATTTGCAACTTAGATGTGTGTGGTACTTGATCACTATAGTGCCTTGCTTTTGGTTTGGCATTGATCTTTTGTAACATCTCTTGATCTTGTCCTTGGATCACTCGAATCATTTCAATTAATGTTACACTCTCTTTTCTTCAAGCTAAGCATAATTTGCGTCAAATTCTAGTTTAGGTTGACTGACCATGCCAATGGGTGCTGATGGTTGAAATCCACGAGAGATTTCGAAAGGACTCTTGGCCATAGAAACATGATGTGATTTTTTTCATTACTGTGATGGATATATGAAAGGATTTAATCCCATGGCCCCTGGTGTCTATGATTGTACATTCTAATTAACTACACCATTTTGTTGAGTACTTTTGTTTTCCCCTTTGTTTGAGGATGTGGTGCTATTGACATTGCCAATTGAGAGTCTCATTGCTGCCACAAGGTCTTCTAGAAAATATTGACAAATCAAGAATCCCTCCTTATGATGATGGAGCTATGAAATCCATATTGCTTCCACACATTCTCAAAGAAGAGTTGAGCCATTCGCTGCATTGAAGTTCTCTTCATATTGAGAGTGATAGTGCCCATCTTGGAAAACCTGACTACCACTACTAGGATGACATCATGTTTATTTTTAGTCACTGGGAATCCAACAAGAAATCCCATACTATGTTGGGAATCAACAAAGGTGTGTAAAGACCCTATTTTCTATTGGTGTCTTGACAATGATGTAAATAACACATGAATTGTTGTATTGCTTCACCTTTTTCTTGAGTGCGGGTCGGTAAAAATACTTCTACAATATGTAGTGTTTTGGAGACTCTAAAATGCCCCATTGTGTTATTGTAGTGGCCATTGCAAATTAACTACTATTATGTTCTCCTTAAAGAACATGTTTATGATGGAAAATGTCCCTTGTTAACTTCACTGGTTCACTTGGTGAAAGGGCCCAATTAGACCATACTTTGTTGAAAGTTGCGAATCCTTCAGTTATGGCTTGACTTGCTGTATTAGTTTTATGAATTAATATGAAATGTAGCTAAGTATGCAAATGCAATATGAAACTATTTTGGTAATTAATATTTATAATCCTACCTAATACTTCCTAAGTAAGAGCGCTTCAAGAACCGATTGACATGAAACAAAGGGAAAACTACAAAGTGCAGGGAGTATAGTCCACCAACCATTGCCTGCAGCAAACCCAAGGAAAACTCTACTGAGGATAGCCTACAAATCGTCAAGAACATACCAGCTTCAAATCAAGTTGTTAGCAATGCATAAGATAAGTAATCTTATATATTGTAAGCACAAGAATGATCTACATATTACAACATCCATTGCTACAAGCTTCAAGAAAGACTATGAATGGAGATAATAGTCCACAACCATCCATAACTTGGAAGAGTATAAGAACACAAACTAATAGTGCCTTTATTCAACATATGAAGACATCTTACAATGTCAAAGAGAGCCCTTTTTAGCAAGGGCGCAAAGGATTTTATAGAATTTCCTATGACTATTGGCCTTCCAACTACTTGGTCCTTGGCCTTCGTGCATGACTCTTGGCCTTCCTATCCTACTTGGCCATCCTACTATACAAATTGTCTTCATCCTAAATAAGATGATGAAATTATATTTATTTGTAAATATATTTAAAATTACAATATTCTCCATCCATGTGCACTTTCACTGAAAATTTTGTCCTCTATTGCTTACAATATGATTTGTACATTGCATTTCAGTGACTCGTAATTTATAATATTCCTCTCTTTTTCCTTGAATCTTGTGCATGATTGGAGATTATATTCCCCATGCTCCTTTGTTTGATCTTCTATGATGGAGGTCACTTGGTTTTGTTTTCCTCTTTGATTGTCCAATTTTGCGACTTGCATAAGTGTATTGTCCTCCACCTTGCTTCAAATCTGCATTTTGAGTCTCCCCCATTTGATCTTGATGCCTTCTTACAAGCAGTGATTCTTGGCAACTAAGAAGCCTCAAAGCATCTTTGATCCCAATGGCTTTCGTTTCCTCTTGTTAAAAATCTGCAAAGTGACACAATGAACTTGTCAAACATCCCTTTCGTCAATACTTTGGAATCCTTAGATGACAAGATCCTTATGCAATTGGTACATGAATTTGCCTACACTATGCATACTATTGAGTATTGAAAATGGTAATGCAAGCTTTGATGAAAACTTTAGGATGTGCAAGTGTGTGAGCCATTGAATGACAATAAGCTTTTAAAAATCAAACTCTTTATGACCAATGTGAATAACAATGACTCTTTCAAGGGATTTCATATATGAGAGTTTTCCCATGCTTGTTCACTAAAACTTGCACACAAGTATAAGTTATAACCATGCCACCGATTCCATTAATGCTCAAAGAAAACTCATAATTTTTGTGCAATTAGGATAACTTTCTTTAAGGTAAGGTTACTGAGCTTTTAAATGAAAATTCTTCAAGGAACTTGTTTTAATGCCATGAGAATTCTAGTAAGAGTTTATAATAGTGTTTTGGCTTTCCACATCGCAAATTGTGCATCAATTACTTAAATATTTTCATGACACCATTGCATCCAATGGAGGAGTTGATAGTGAAGAAGGTGTGATCCATTACATATATGCTTTCTGTTTGATTTTTTGTTTTTACCACTTCATATGAAAGCAATTGAAACTCAAGAATGAACTTTGAATGTGTAGAAATTTTGCGAATCAGACAAATTGGAAATTTCACCTCTTAACTAGAGGTTTTTTGGATCTTAACCTTGTGAATTTTTAGCCTTAGGGATGTTATGAAATATAAATAAAATCACGACGACAAAGGACAATATTTCACTTCTTAACAACCTCAATCCACTAGGTGATTCAAGAGAAAATATGCTAAAGTGTGTTAATAAGTTTCAACCCTTTAGGACAATTTTATCACGCATAAAACATATATGAAAACCATTTATGACACTGGTAAATACAACATCAAATTTTCCATATATTCTTCAATGCAATGTTAAATCACTTAACAATTGTAACTTTAATTTATGTCAAAATCAATGCGACATATAAGTGTTGGAGATTACAAAACCTTTGTTGAGAATTATAGCTCAGATAGGAACTTCCGCACAAGTTCAATGTGAACATGTGAGAAGTAGTTCGAGATATTTTTAAAAAGTAATGTACAAAAAGAAATTTTATTTTTGAAAAGTAAATTCTATTTCATAATTCACTTTAATTAAAAAGTGAAAGTTTTATTTTTAGTAGCTGAGTCTAAAAAGTGTATTTCATGTATGCATGACTTAGACTAAGAGTACTCTCAAAATAGATTTGAGATTTGGTCTCAGCTAAAAGTATAAAGACAGGTCAAGATAGAGAGTTCACACACACATGGACAGTTGATAAAGTTGAGAGAGAGAGCGAGAGAGTAAGAAGCCAAGAAAGAGGTGTTTCTAGGCAACAAGCATGCTCTATTTTCTCAACAGTACCATATAGGTCGTATAGTACAGTATCAGGACTACATATCCATATAGTTGTAAGAAATCCATACAATGGGGTTGTACTACAACCATACAATCCTTAGAGTTGTACCATCGTACAATAGGGTTGTACAACATTTTTTTGTTGTTTTGTTGATTTTCCAGCATATTGTACCTCTTAGGCAAGTCGTACAACTCAAGTTTAGGTTTATTTCGGTAATCAGACAACTGGTTGGTTTTGGTAGCTTGTGGAGGTTTCCTTGTAAGTTGTTCGAAGGAATGAAAAGTTGTTTTGAAGGAGTAATTACTTGTGTATGTGTGAAATTGTTTATGCTTCCGCTATTTAATTTCCAGCTATTGTGTGATTGATGCTATGGCATGGAATTTAATTCTTGGTTAATTAAATTCAATAATTTACTTGTTTAATTGAGATCATAAGGAATTTAGTTACTTAGGGCTTGGATTGATATTCTCTAGGATTTGCAACGATAAATCAACTGTAGGGAAGAAGGACCAACAATGCGAGAGATTCAAGGTTTTATTTTTAGATTTGAGAGTTTGTGTAGTAGATCTCAGAGATGGAAACAATGTGACTTAGGTTTGAGGACATAGTGGATGGTGCCTCAAATTTCTTATCATAGAAGGTGAGGGTTACACTTTTACTAGAAGAGAATGATATCTGGGATATTATAAAGAATATGGTGACTTCGCCTACAGATCCACATTAGTTGGTAGATCACAACAAGAGGGAAGTGAAGGTCAAACAAATGATCTTGGATGCCATAAAGGATCATCTGATCCCTTATTGTGCCGAGAGGCGCTCTACAACCCAGTATGGGGGAGAAGGAGAAGTTGTCACGGTGATGCTAGATTTCAAAGATTTAAAAAATCTAAAGTTGGTGCAATTAAAAGCTCAATTAAAAAAGTCACATGCTATTATATATATCATATTTACTATTACTTTAGTATATTACTATTACTTTATCATTTACTATAACTATTTATATTTACTATCACCTCTATTATTTTAGTATATTTACTATTACTTAAGTATTACTCAATTAAAAAACTCACATGCTATTATATATATCATATTTATTATTACTTTAGTATATTATTATTACTTATATTACTTTAGTATATTTACGATTACTTTAGTATTTACTATTACTATTTACTATTTAAAGCAATAAAAGCATTGATTTCAGTGATAATACTATGAAAAATGATTCAATGTATTCATTATTTGAAGAAATAATACAAAGTAAATTAACACAATGATAAATGATTTAGAACAATTGGTTGCATTGATTTAAAATGCGAAAAAAAATGATTTAAGTGATGATACAACAAAAAAATATTTAGCATAATCAAGTAGTTGTATTCATTTTAACAATGATATAACATAAAACAAGGGTGTATTGATATCAATGATAATACTATGAAAAATGATTCATTGCATTAATTAATTGAAGAAATGATACGAAAGAAATTAATCCTCTATATTGATTTCAACTATGAGATACAACAAATCATCAAGTGAAATGAATTCAACAATAACTTAGTATTTTCATATTATATGTGATTTATGTATTAGTATTTTCACATTAAAACAATTATAATATTAAGATATATAAAATGTAAAAAATGTGCTCATGTAATATTGAGTAAATACAAAACTATTAAAAGGGGCGACAGGTGCGGGGGGAGTCATTATTGGCTCCGATGGACAAAAGAATTTGGATTTCTCTTGGGGACTCAGTCAAACCTCTAACAACAATGCTGAGATATTAGCAGTCTATATGGGAATGCGCCTAGCCATGGAAATAAATATAATAGGACTAGTGGTCATCGGGGACTCATAATTGATCGTCAAGGGACTCCGGAGAATCACTAAAAGTGTTCACCTTGTCCTTGCAACAATGCTTTCACGTATAAGAGCTCTTGAAGCAAGCTTTGAAAGCATCCACTACTTTCATATTCTCAGAATCCAAAACTCAACAGCTGATCTCTTAGCCAAAAAGGCAAAGCAATTGGAGCAGAGTCAATTAAAACTAAATAGTGTGATTAGAAATGAGCTTATCCCATAAAATTAAGAGGAGAGTTATTAATCAAACAATTTTATTACTGAATCTCTTATGGTCGACTCGAAGGATTAGCATTGGTGGCCACCCTGGAGCCATTTTTCCTCAACACCCAACGTCTCCACTCAACCACTTGGAATCTAGGCCCTCGTTGGCTCGTTGTGGACCCACCTGGCTCATCATGTATCTTACAACGTGGAGCTCTCCTCTCTTCACCCGAACACTCTTGTCACCTCATTTCTCTAGCAATAATCTCATATACTCATGCGATCAAGATTTCTTGCGGATTTCCCACGCTCAATCCCTTGGTATCGTACCTGTCATGTCTATGGATTATGTTGCATTGGCGTCGCAAAGTCATTTGTATGTTTCATCATTTATCATATCAAATATTGGAGTTGTCCTTAAGACTGGGGGAATTAATTATGAAATTCGTTGCCGAGAAGCAATATGAGCATAACGACTTGAAGAGGATGAAGGAATCACCACAATTCAACAAGCTCTTGTGAAGCTTGAGCAAATCCAGGTCACTTAAGAACTCCATCTCCTGGTATTTAGGGGAAGAGAAAATGTGGAGGCATGGTCGGGAAAGTTGCGAATGTCACAATTGCGCTCTTAGCTTACTTCAAGACCAAGTTTGATACCAACAAGAAGAAACTCGAGAGATGAGAGCCCTGAACGCAAAACTTCAACAACTTCACGCAAAACTTTAACAACAAATTCACGCACAGGAATTTCTCCACCATGAGGAACTTGTAGTTGTTTTGCGAGTCATTAATCGTAATACGAGGCAGATTAGATGTTTACACCAACAATTCAGACAACTTCCAGGGAATCTCAAGGACAACAAGCTCTCAAAATATCCTCCTCTCATGGAACGATTTCCCTTAGCATAAATGGACTCAGGACAAGAGGCGACATAATGGATCAATGCTGAGGCACAACAATTGGGAAACCCAGAGGATACAAATTAAGAAAGGAATGTGGTGGACACATCCCTACACCTCCATTAGAAGCTAATGATAAGTAAATCTGAATTTTTGCTTTTCTCATTTGTAGCCATGTATACTTTGCAAGTTTGTGATGGATTGTATGGCATTTTTAGTAAAAAACGGAGATATAGGCAGAAAATCCAGACTCTATTTCAGATTTTGGAACAAGACTTTCTGCAAGTTTTGTAATTATGACTATTGCGGCTATGCATAGCCCTCCTTTTTTCTAATAAAATCATCAACCGTTTATGTCAAAAAAAAACTATTAAATATTAAGTGAACTATCCTAGCTATGCTCTTTGAGATATTCTTGGAGAAAGTTTTAAGGGAACTATCTTAGTTTTGATCTGTGATTTAGAGCAATTAGTTGCATTGATTTAATGCAAAAAAATGTGCATTTATTTAAGCGATGATACAATAAAAAATGATTTATCATAATCAAGTATTTGTATTCATTTTAAAAATGATATAACATAAAACAATAAGGTGCATTGATTTAATATAAAATAAAACAATAAGGTACATTGATTTACGTGATAATACTATCCCCTAATGGGGTGACAACTGGACTCCATGCAAAGTGAGAAATTAATTGCCCCTGCCGCCACCCTCTCCTCTAGACCTTGCAGTATGAGCGACATTCAATTGATAGGATCGCAGGTGCACTTTCATACAGAGGCTGGTATAATGAAGCACTCAATGCTACAACAACAACATGCATGGACTAGTACGAGTCGCATGATACCTGTCCACTCGACCCCTCTGACTCTTCACCTTCCCAGCTCGACTATAATTTGGGAGGTAAGAAATGGTAACAATTATTTAGCTTTGGTCTTGTCTTTGGCTTCTTGTGTTTTCCCTGACTCTTCCTTTTCCTGCTATTCCACTCTGCTCCTGGTTTCCAATTTCATTACTCGCTCCTCCATGCCCAGGGAAAGAGGAAAGCCTAAGAACGTGTTGACTTACTACAACTTTGTAGATTGACAACACAGGTTAAGTTTCTCCTCCCTTATCCTAGCCCCTATGCAATTCCTTCTCCTTCCTTTGCTCATAATTGGTTGGATAAAGGTCCTCCCATGGCCTATGTCAAAGAAGAGTTTCCTTCGGTCCCGCCACAAGTCCCTCTGACCTCCTTCCTTTTCACTACCCCCGACATTCAAGCCCCGCCCAACACTTCTGGTCAGTCTTCACAAGGAATTGACTCCGCTTTGGAAATGCAAACCTGCATAATAGAAGAAGAAATCCCTTCGGCGGAGCACAACAAGAAGGCCCTTCCAACCAGTAATCCTCCACTCATCACAACTCCAGATCCCGAATGGACTAACACCTTCTGCCTCTCATAGGAACACTTAAACCTTATCTTTGCTATGCGATGGGATATGGCAGAGCAACTTCACTGACACACCATCCTCAGTCGCCACTTGGATATGTTGTTCGAATCCCTATCAGGAGATCCATATAAATGAAGATATCCGACATGCCCCCAACAATTTGTTTTCGTTCTCACCTGGCCTCAACCTCTAGTCGATGAAGGAAATCTGGGTTCCCCTACCATTTGATTTCGTTGTTTTTTTCAATCACTATGCATTTTTCTGTCAGGATTATCACGAAAGATTTATTGGTCTTTTGTTTATAGTTTCCTGCCTTCCTAGACTTCAAAAATATAAAAACATTTGACCATCTGTTTTGGTTTCCATTTGTTTGGAAGAACAGGTGGTCGGTTTTGACTTATGTATTGACATATGCATTGATATGATGACTCTCTAAGGCAACACAAATTTTTGGTTACAAAAAAAGAAAAAATGATAATACTATGAAAAATGACTCAGATACTCAAGAAATTAATCCTCTATATTGATTTGAACGTTGAGATTCCACAAATCATCAAGTGAAATGAATTTAGCATGAAAACAAATTTCAAAACAAATATTATAAGTTGAAGGTGCTTCCCTAAATATGGCCCTCTTATAACAGTTTATTGATATACCTTTCAATTTCTATACTTTTGTTTGGGTTGAGTCGATAAGTTCTAGACTTTGGCAAGGACCTATCATAAGTTCAATGGACCGTTAAATTAGTAACCGTGATCCTTTTAAATTTTCAAATATTTTTTCATAGGATTGAAGCAATATGATGCATTGATTTCAGTGGTAGCGATATAACATAAAACAATAGGGTGTATTGATTTCAATGATAATACTATGAAAACTGATTTAGCATAATCAAGTAGTTATGTTCATTTTAACAATGATATAACATAAAACATTAGGGTGCATTGATTTTAGTGATAATGATATAATATAAAACAATAGGGTGTATTGATTTCAATGATAATACTATGAAAAATGATCCAGTGCTTAAATTAATTGAAGAAATGACACGTGTCCTTCCTAAAAGAATAATATAATTTCAAAATAGATATTATAAGTTGAAGTCATGTACTTTGTTTGGTTATGTTTGATTTAGCTATTAGTATTTGCACATTGAAACAATTATGATATTAAAATATATAAAATATGAAAAACGTATTGAACATGGTGTTGACACATGTGTCTCCTAATAGAATAATATAATATTGAGTAAATAAAAAAATATGTGTTGAAAACAATAGCATTAAATATTAAATGAACTATCCTATCTGTTCTCTTTGAGATATTCTTGGAGAATATTTTAGGGGAACTATCTTTTTTGGAGAATATTTTGAGGGAACTATCTTAGTTGCACATAGACTAAACGTTTGACTTTTTGGCATTTTTTTATTATTTATTTATTTTATTTTTATTTTTATTATATTTTTTTTTATGCTGGGGGAATCGACAACTCGTGGTTCTCGTACTCGCGTGACACGTGGTCGATACTCGTCCGCTACCACTATACCCTCAGGTGTGCCACACATCCCGCAATCATGGAACACATATAAAGCGAGGTGAGAATCAAACTTGAGACCTCCTTTACACAATTCCTTCCATTTACATGGCACATGCCAATCGGTCTACACCCCTGTGGGCAACTTTTTGGCATTTTTACGGGCATATCTTCCGATCAATTTTTCTCGAATATCAGCCAAGAATTGTTGGAACTCCAAATTTGAGTGATCGAGTCTATATAATTCAAGTTCCCTAAGGGTTTTTCAGGGTGGTGAATCCATTTATGCATTCAAAAATGAAATTTAAACAACATAAAATGGTCATTTCACCAAGATCTGTTTCGTGGGATTCCAGTGAAAAAAGTTCAAAAGGTCAAATGTTTAGACAACGCCATCTTAATTATTCTCTTTGATTGAGAACAATTAGTTGCATTGATTTAATGCAAAAAAAATGTATTGATTTAAGTGATGATACAATAAAAAAATGATTACATAATCAAGTAATTGTATTCATTTTAACAATGAAACAACATAAAACAACAAGGCACATTGATTTCAGTGATAATGATATGACATAAAACAATAGGGTGCATTGATTTCAATGATAATGATATAACATAAAACAATAGGGTGCATTGATTCAATGATAATACTATGAAAAATGATTCAATTCATTAATTAATTGAAGAAATAATACGAAGGAAATTAATCCTCTATATTGACTTCAATTGTGAGATATTAAATTCAACTATGTGGCGCAACCACCCCCTCTCTCTCCGCGTCCTCCTGAGGGGCTGCTCGACATCCCGGTCTAGGATTGTTCAAGTCACTGAACCGAATGGTTCGTCGGGCTCCTGATGGAACCAATTTAACTTGACACAGGCCCTTTAGTTTCTCGGCACAGGTTGTGTGCCACCCACAGACTCTCTCCTTAGATTTTTCAATTCTTAACACCAATAGACACTATCTCTTCATGCTAGGCCCCCTCCTTGATGTGACCACTGACTATGACCGTGGGCCAGCTTCCTTTGCGACTTCGTGCTTTAGAAATTTCACGAACTACTTACTCTCTTTTCCCTGATTCCCGAATCGACGAATTCTCCGGGAACAAATCTACGGTCCATGTTCCTCTCATGATCAACAGTTTAGATCAGATCACGAGTTATGACTTCACGAGTCCTTCCTTCTCCCACTCTTCTTTTCTCGATCTCCGAACCAACGAAGTGTTGATTCCACGCCACACGTTCTATCTCGATGGATGGCTAGGATTGCTTCGACTCCCAACTCCTCGGGTATTCTCTCCTCTTGGCTTTTCTCCAAAGGGTTACTCCTCCGAAATACGTAGATATTTTCCACGTGCCTTCCAGATCCAATGGCTTGGATTCAAATCACTCTTTGCGACTTCACGAGGATCCTTGTTTTCTCTCGGCAAATCTCCCGAAGTTCTTGCTCCCGAACCTCTTGATCTTCTGCCACTTGTCTCCTCCGATGATGGACGGTTTCATGGCCTTCGGGACTTTGGAAAGTCCTTGACCTCTTTGCACACTTAGCACAAATTTCTCTTTTGAGACTTAGGCTATTCTCGAGCTCCTTATGCACTCCTTGCAGAGTTCTGTGCAGATTCTACTGCGAATTTGCTCGTCTTGAAAACCTTCAAGGTTTCCTCGTTCCCCTATGAACTTTCTTTTGCCCTCTTGGAAGTTTATTTCTCTTCCTCCTGAGCTTGTAATATTGACTTATACTCTCCTGAGCGCACTCCTTGCACTCGGCTAAGCTTTTCGACGACTTCTCCCTCGGCCTATCTGAGCATCTTAAGGCATCTCCTTTCCTTTGTCGATGCGCTCCTGCAAAGCCTTCCTTCCTCAGAATGTTCAACAATTCTAGGATTCCCCTAAGGATAACAACACTTCTAGTTGTGTTGTCCTCTTGCATGCTCACACTAACTTGATGCCCTCCTGGAAGAGTGTTTCAGAGTGTTCAGTAACTCTGGACTGTATCTTCCCTTATAGAGTCTTTCTTTCCAAGGTACTTAACCACCTTGAAATTTCTTCCCGAGTCTATGAATTAACCTGGTGTGCCCTCTTGACAACTTCTCTTTTGACTCCAATGAGTTCAGACACACACTCCTTGAGTTGGCTCATAGAGTTTCCACACACTCTCGCGAACTCCTTGCACTTGCCTAGATAACCTAACTTAATTCAACACACTTACAGATAGAAAACTGTATCTCTATCCCTGCAGACGATTTCTAACATTCATATAAAACTCAAATGCATACAAATGACATTCATAATGCAACGTCCATTTCAAAAAAATTGACAACAGGAACAACTGTCATTTTCTATCAGTGGTGGAATGTCAAATTACAAATGTTTGAGTCTGGACTGCGACTAAGTCTCGACTCTCATCAACCTCCCTAAATTGGCTTACAATGATTTTTCATGCAACTCCAGCAGCCTCTATCGATCATACAATACAAATATTTATACAAGAGGGGCTCGACGAGCTTCCCTCACAAGATAAACTAATGGTGTCAAATTACCATTCAAAACGCTTGTCTAATGGGAAAATTCCAATGATGGAAATCTGCTCCAAATCGGATGCAGATCCTTCCTACCCTCAACCACTTAATGGTGACCTTATCTCCAACTTGTGCGAATGCACAACTTGGTTCTTCCAGCTTGTCTTCATTAAATTCCTGGATCACGCTTTTGATTCTCGAGGAAAAATGAGAGGGCGATGCCTCTCCCTTCCTTGAATGAGCACCATGTGTGCTAATCGGCTGGAATGTGCTGAGGTGGAGCGATGCTCCTACATCATACTCCACGGCTACGAAAATCATGAGCTCTTTCTCATGAGCCTTCCAGCGTGGTTTAAATCCTTCTGGATCCCAAACTTTCTCTTGGAGCTGTCTCTCGGCTCCTCTGCTTTGCTGCTTCTACTCGTGCATCATACCCATTGCTTGTGCATGTTTCCTTTTGTCCAAATTCCTCGTGCTGACTGCTTCCTCTGCCAATCCCAACATCAAATTCCTTATCTCCTCAACCACCTCGTCCAATTGCTCCATCATCTCGCTCTCCTTTTACAGACTAGCTTGCTGCATTTCTTCCTTGTCCATGGGTAAATCATATTGATCTCCCAAGTTATATTATTCATCTCTTGTGGCCTTAACTCGCCACTCTGCTACAGCTTCCACTTCTGCAGTGTCCTCATCATTAGGCTTTTTCTCAGCTATTACTTCTGACAGATTGACTCCTGTCAATTCTTCGGCTAGTTCCTTTCCAGCTTCCTCCAGCTGCAACTAGTGCTGGTGTGTCTCCTCTGGCATGACTATCTTATGGCAGCCACCTTCTAGTTCCATACTGTTTAACCAATCCTCTAGTGCCTTTAGCTCCATCTTCCACTGGGTAAGTAATCCAACTGGGTGTTCTCCTTCTGTTGGGACATACTTCAATATCTGTTCCTTCTCCATGACAGTCTCAACTTGTTGTCTTTCTATTGCATCTGCAACATCTGTGCTAGCCTCTCCTTGACCTATTGGCAGGAATATCTCGACTCCTCCAATGATCATAATGGTCCTTTGATCCTTCTCTTCGATGGTGGAAGTTTTCAACTTCTCATCATCTTCATTCACACGGTTCACAGTTTTGCGCAAATATCCATCTAAGTGAGGTATTTATTCTACTTCCTCCTCATCAGTCAACACCCTTTGATGCGAACTCTCAACTGAGCTCATTTCTCTTCCCTTGCTCACTTGGAAATTCGGGATGTCTCCTCTACCCACCTGAAAGTTTGCGAGATCCACTGATCCCTCCTCATTGCCCACCTGGCAACCTACAGGACCTTTTCCAGATCTCTTTCCCTCGTCACTAAGATTTTCAGCATACCTCAACCACCTTTTTAAAACCTGTTGTTACCCTATGGCCAACAACTTTCGAATTGGCTATTTAGCTGTCCTCTTCAAAGGCCATTCATACCTCCAACACACCTTTTCTTCCTACTACATCTTGAATGCTAGCTTCTCCATCTCTTCTTGGATATCATTGAGCTCTTTGTCCACATCCACTTTTCTTTTTTTCGATGGACTTCTCCTCGACTGCGTTCATAACTTCCAATGATCATCTTGCTTCATCTACAACCCACCCAGATGTTTATCATCTGCTGCACACCTAGAAACCGCCTCAACAGAGTACCACACTCTATCTCCCTTACTTACATAAATTAATTCTGTATTAGCTTTGATATCTCTTCCCCTTTGCCTATGATCTGCAGAAAAAAGTCAAGATCCCCGTTTATAATTTGTGGGTAGATGATATGTAGCAAAATTTAATTCTCTAATTTTATTAAAACCCTAGTTTTCTTATAAACGGGATCTTACAGTCCGAGTAGTGTTGGATTATTGAGAGGGGGGGTGAATCAGTAATAGATAAATTTAAACCTTTTTAACCATAAAATGCAAGTGTTATATCAATGTAGCATTATCATCCAATAGTTGCAGAATAAATAAACAATGAACAAATGAGCAATCATAAACACACACAATACACTAGTGTTTTTACATGGAAACTCAAAGCGAGAGAAAACCACATAATGTTTTTTATTATATGTCTTTAAGAATTACATTCATTTGAAGCACCAACTTCCTTTGTTTTCCAGCTACAACTGGAAGGAGGCTCCAACCCCCTAGTTTCTCAGGATACAACATGAGGGAAACTTCAACTCCCCAATTCTTTGGTTACAACCAAAAGGAGGCTACAACCCCCTATGTTCTCTGGCTACAACCAGAAGGTGGCTACAACCACTTGTCCTTGCCTCGTCCAATCACCCTGACGTAGAAGTAGAGTGATGGAACCACTGTCACACTATCACTGTGAGATATACTGTTGTAAACCTGTACCAATCAACCTACACCAAACAACCTGTAATCAACATGTACCATAAACAACCTGTAATCAACATGTACCATAAACAAGTGCATCAACCATGCACCAACCTGTAACTCAACCTGTACCATCAATGAGTACATCGACCATGCACCAAATATGTACCAATCATGCATCAAATACACATAAACTATGACTCATCAAGATGTACCAACATCATCAACTATACACCTCATGTATGTGCCATCTCATCAATTACTTGTCTCANGATTGCAGTTGTTGAGAGCTTGACAGCTGACGCTGATGGGATTGATGGTTTACATAGATTTGATTTTTGGGAGGAGCAGGCTTTTGAGAAAATGATTGATTTTATGATTTCTTGGTTGATCAAAGGAAGTAGGGAAGAATCTTGTGATAGCACCTCACAAATTTGTGCTATGAGCAAAGGATGCTTCACATTTTCCAGGATGGTATGGGACCCAGGTATCACTTTGAGACAGGTTCAACCGTTCGAGCATCATATTGTGATAGCATTGCTTGAGGACAAGCAATCTTGGGGCAGGATGATTTGTAATGTCCCATTTTTGGTGAGCTTAGAAAAATTAAATATTAATTTATTATTTGGTTCTGTTGTCTAAATTTAATTTGACAACTAATCTTTAATTAATTATTATTTAATTTTAAGTGGCTTAAATAAAAAATAAACATTATAAAGTTACTTTATTAAAAAGTGTTCTTCTAGAAGCTTTGAGAAGGTCAAGTTAGATCTTTCTAGAAAGATCCATGGAGCCTTTAAAAGGAGAGAAGAGCAAGTCATTTGGGGAGATTGGATTTGATCATTTTTCTGTGTAGTGCTCGGTGAGCCAGGGTTTTCGTTAGGGTTTTGGAAAAACCCTTTCATTGGAGTTTGGCTTCGGTGGTGAAACCATCCACGCTAGTTAAATAAAGAGGGGAATCCATCCAAGGTTTCCATTGGAGCTTTAGTCCATTTTGGCTTTCGTCTAGTTTCATCTTTGGTGTTTTGTTCGGAGAGATCGGGCATTGTTCCAGGTTATGTTTGTTATTGATGTATTGTAGCTACCATAGCATCCATTTTTGCTTATAAAGTTGTATTCAGTGATCCTGTAATAATAAAATGCCCCTGTTATCTCTTCCATTTATGTGTACCTTGGTGTGTATATGATATGTAGCAAAAATTAATTCTCTAATTTTATTAAAACCCTAGTTTTCTTATAAACGAGATCTTACAGTCTGAGTAGTGTTGGATTATTGAGAGAGGGGGTGAATCAATAATAGATAAATTTAAACCTTTTTAACCATAAAATGCAAGTGTTATATCAATGTAGCATTATCATCCAATAGTTGCAGAATAAATAAACAATGAACAAATGAGCAATCATAAACACACACAGTACACTAGTGTTTTTACATGGAAACCCAAAGCGAGAGAAAACCACAGAATGTTTTTTATTATATGTCTTTAAGAATTACATTCATTGGAAGCACCAACTTCCTTTGTTTTCCAGCTGCAACTGGAAGGAGGCTCCAACCCCCTAGTTTCTCAGGATACAACATGAGGGAAACTTCAACTCCCCAATTCTCAAGCTACAACCAAAAGGAGGCTACAACCCCCTATGTTCTCTGGCTACAACCAGAAGGTGGCTACAACCGCCTGTCCTTGCCCCGTCCAATCACCCTGACGTAGAAGTAGAATGATGGAATCACTGTCACACTATCACTGTGAGATATACTGTTGTAAATCTGTACCAATCAACCTACACCAAACAACCTATAATCAACATGTATCATAAACAACCTGTAATCTACATGTACCATAAACAAGTGCATCAACCATGCACCAACTTGTAACTCAACCTGTACCATCAATGAGTACATCAACCATGCACCAAATATGTACCAATCATGCATCAAATACACATAAACTATGACTCATCAAGATGTACCAACATCATGAACTATACACCTCATGTATGTGCCATCTCATCAACTACTTGTCTCAACCATGTACCCAACATGTACCTCAACCAAAATCCCTCATCAATTTCATCATCCAATTATGATTTGTAACTCTATAATAGACCTGGGTATATGATCGTATACCTTCAAACCTTTCTTAACTTTAACAACAAGAGACTAACATTTTCATCAAACATTACTTTATTCTCACATGAGTAATTTTGAATTAGTCAACAACCCTAACTTGAAATAATCATAACTATGTATTTGTAATTAATAAAGATATGAAAATAGTACACTATGTTCTTCAGTGTCTTTTATGCAATTCCTCTAGGTTTCACTACTTGGGACCTCTCAGAAAAGGAGTTATAGCAAAAATGACATACCTTGTTGAATTCTGGCTTATTCTAGAAAGTAAACTTGTAGAGTGTGCCCCAAACAAAATATTTGTTTTATGGATATGAAAATGGTACAAAGAATACCACAGACTATAATCTAACCAATACATTTGGTCTTACTAAATTTGGATATGTTATGAATAAGTTGTGACATTTTTACCCGAAACAATTGTTTTAGACTAGTTTTAGGACTAGCCATAAACCTTATTTTCCACAGAGTGTAACTCCAAAAATACAACGACCCACAATATGAAATTTGTATCATGACTATTTGGATATGTTTCCTCAACGACCTCTAGATTTGTTGGTATCAGCCATTCTAGAAAACAATTTATTGAAAAAATGGTGAGATGACCTGTAAATAATATACCTTAGAAAGCATCATCAAAAGAATTTATCCTCCCTTGAATTTCGGCCTTTTTTACTTCACCTTCCCTCTGAAATTCGCTTTAGATATCCTTTGGTTACTTCAATCACTTATATATGTTCAATATTCTCAAGTTTAATTAAAATGAGAGAACATTTCCTCTTATTTATACTTTTATGTAGCTTCCTCAAGGGGCTTCTAACCATCTTAAACTATTTTTCTTATTTTAGGGTTAACCCACTTCTAACCACTTGTCTACTTAGTAATTTCTCCATTAAATTGATTATTTAAATAATTTCTTTTGTATCCACTTTGACTTATAGTACACTCATCACTTCACTTTATTATTTAAATAATTTATTCTTTGCAACCACTTTGACTACTTTGACCTTTTGGGGCTTCTAGATGACTCATGAGGGTTCTCCAACTTCACATGGCCATAAATCTATAACCGTGAGGAGTTATGTGACATTCTACATATCACCCGAAAATGACATGACATGTACTATCCATCTAGAATAGTCTTATTTAAAAAAATTATTCTTTGCAACCACTTTGACTACTTTGACCTTTTGGGGCTTCTAGATGACTCACGAGGGTTATCCAACTTCACATGGCCATAAATCTCTAACCGTGAGGAGTTATGTGACGTTCCACATACCACCAGAAATGGAATGACATGTACTATCCATCTAGAATAGTCTTACCTTCAAATATATTAAAAAAAATATCATTATACATAAAACAAACTTGGTTCCATTACCCAAACCTTGTGCTAGCAGAATTCGCTACCGTACTTTCTTCAAGGGTTGACATCAATGACAACCAGCCAAAATAATTAAAAAAATCCCCCTTTGGCATTGATGGAAATACTCTAATGCAATACTGAAGTCATATCACCCATGCTCCCCCTGTGATTATCACTCCCCCTGGAATCATGCCTCTATGCTCTTTCTCCAAGCATTTACCTTTGCATTCGATAAATCTTTCCCCTTTTGTCATCAATGAAAAAGGTATCTTTCCATTTGGGGCTGCTCCCCCTAACTAAACTGTCCTTGGGGATACTCTCCCTGACTAAACTCTTCTTGAAACGGATCTCCCAACCTAAATTGTCCTCTTTATGGTACTTCCTCGTGTATATCTAAGACATATAAGATAAGCATTCAAAAACATTAATTTTGGAGTATAAATTACTTTGAGTCTATGGAGAAGATACTCAAAGGCTTCCCATGGAAATGGTTTTGTAAATATGTCTACCACTTGTTCTTTTGTGCCCACATATTCAACTCTTATGTTTTTCTCTGCAACTTGTTCCCATAGAAAATGATACTTGATTGGAATGTGCTTCGTCTTGGAGTGCATCACCGGGTTCTTTGAGATACTAATGGCGCTTGTATTATCATAATAGATTGGAATGAGCTCATCATACTCAACATGTATATCTGTCAGAGTTTGTTTCATCCATAGAACCCGAGTACAACATCCTACTGCTGCAATATACTATGCTTCGGTTGTAGATAAAGATATTGATTATTGTTTCTTGCTTAGCCAAGATACTAAATACTCACCCAAGTAGAACGTTGCTCCACTGGTTCTTCATCAGTCATTAATGCAACCTGACTAATCTACATCTTTGTAGGCAATAAGTGATAGATCATTTCCTTTTGGATACCATAATCCAAACTCTTTTGTTCCTCTGAGATATCTGAAAATCCTCTTCACTGCTAATACATGGTGTTAGCAACAATTTTTGTCTTGGGCACAAAAGTACCCAGGTCTGCAGGTTGCACGAGAAGCGCTCAAGCGCAGCGTGGAAGAATCTCATTTCAGGTTACAAGTCAAGCAAGCGGGTGAAGTTTTGTTTTCAGCGGCCGAGATCTATCTATAAAGCTGATCAATGGTCACCGGGATTTCGGGGCTACCAAGTTACCCGAGATATAGTGCTAGAGAAAGCACCTATATTTCAAGACAAAATTTGAGTCGTCCGATCCAGTAATGCATGGCACAAGATCTAGTCACGTCGGCATATCGGCATTCGAGAGTTCGAAGGGTAAAGGTCCCTCGTCATCTCACATCTCAAAACCCCGAACCCCGAAGCGCTGAAAGCACCCAAAGTCGGGCCCATGGTTTTGGCGCCTAGTCACAAAGGAACGAGCCTGGAGAAGGGGCGCTAATGTTTATCATTGGGCAAGACGGGTCCTGAAGCACCGAGAGCGGTCTTAGCCGTTCATCCCAGAGGGACACGTGGTGCGCGATTAGGCTCTTTGCCGTTTCGCCCATCGCGACTTCGAAGCACAAAGAGCAGCTCTTTCATATCCCCGAGACGCGAAGCGTCGAAGACGTCCCGAACCCGGGCCCACAGTATTACCGAATTAGGTCATGACCATCAGATCAGAGAAGGATGCCTGGCGCCCATTAGGCCCTCTCGGCATTTCGCCCATCGCGACTTTGAAGAGAAAGGATTTGCTCATTTCTATCCACGAACCCCGAAACGCCGAAATCACCTTTGAAGATAGGCACAAGGTCACAACCCATAGTCGCTTGGAGGCGATAGAAAGAGCTGCGCAAATGGACGAAGCGCCGAGTATGGTTGCAGAAGGGATCACTGTGTTCTCCAGGTGCCAGTTCAACTTGATCTCAACCTTGATACCTGCTCGGAGTAAATGAAAAAGAGAGAGGGTGGTTGAAACTTCACCTCACTCGTTAATTGCAAGGTATGGATGTCCCAGCGGGAAGTCTGCTCGAGATGGTCCTCTGTATTGGTTTTTTCCGCAGAAGCCATGCCGAGTCCTCGACTCACCAGGGAAACCTGCACACGCTAATTCGGCATTTAAGGGCTCAGCTACCCCCTGGCGTGATCCATGCAAAATTAAGGTGGCGTATGACAGAGGAGTGCAAGCCAGATTTGATTGAAGAAACGCCTCATCCCGAAAGTCTAGGAGGCCTCTGTTGGGCAAATGTTTAGGAGTATATATACTTAGTTTTGATATTTTTCGAAGGATCGATGGTAGAGCGAAGCTCCCGATTGTAAAGTTTTGACAGACACTCTAGTTCTCTGGTTATGTATCTATATGTAAGATTTCTTGTTTAATGACAGACAGTTTTCTTACCCCATCTAATTTTCATCTCATACCGAGGGAGTTCATGATTGACTTATTCACATGAATTATTGCAATTATGTTATGATAAAGGATTTATTGTTGCATTGTTGTATTCTCCGGTTTTTTGCGTTTGAATGTAAGAAGATCTTGCATTTAGATGTTTTCTCCTACAGTTTGTTAGAAACCTGATGTTTATGACAGACCTTTGCATTTCTCTTATACAAGTCTTCCCCCTATTCACCCTTACTACAACTCACTATCTGAACTTTATCTAAGACCTCACTTGCCCATGCATGCCTGGCCTAGTTTTGGAGTTAGAACAATATTGTTTTGAGTTAACTTCCATTCGATCACCCATTTTTATAAACAAATCGTGACATAAACTGATGGGCATCGGGCTCTGCTCCTGCTGCAATCCAGAAGTGACTTCTGACACTAACATTTCTGGCACCGTTGTCGGGGACGAAGTTGAAAATTTTCCCCGAGATTGAACGACATTGAACCTCTGATTCTGAAGGTGCATCAGGTATCAGAGCCTTTGAAGATTGCTACTATGCACCTGGCGACTCCATTGTGACGACTCCACTGTGGTGAACCTGTCGTGTTAATTGTGGCTTTCAGAGGCAGACACACGCAGTCCCATCCACAGCTGCCTCTAACTACACCTGAAACTGATCCGAAGGTGGTTCTCAGGAAAGGAAAGGCCTCTGAAGGAGAAGCTTTTGTCGCCAAACCAGGTAATCCGCCATCTCCTTCTATAGGAACTCCATTTTCTCCTCCTCAATTTCTTAGCAGACCTTTTTCTGAAGTTTCCCGTTTCCTGAATTTCGGGAGTGTTCCTGTTGAGTTTTCCCCCTCTGGTCTGGGATTGGAGGGAGAAATCCTTGTCACTCCTCTCTCCCCTGAAGCTGTACCTTGGCGTAGACCTAGGACCACAAAAGATTTCCCCACTCCTAGCTTTACCACTCCTCCTCTTGTTACTGTTGCCACTTCTGCACAAAGAGAAGCATCTGCTGACTTAAGCCTGTTGGCCTTCTCCCTAAATCCCCTATTGTTTCCCATTCCACTTAGAAGCTCATCCCCAGTTTCCCCTTTTCGAGCTCTTTCTCCTCCAAGTTCTCCTCCGCATAATATCCCTATGGCAGGAGCAAATCCCCCTATGACCAGAATGGAAGCTATTATAGCCGCTAGATATGATCCCCTTGTGTTACCTCAGCCTCTTAATGCCCTCCCAGCAGATGGTTACCTCAAGCAGCTGCCCAAGTTTTCAGGCGAGTGGGACATAACTGCATAAGAACACCTAGAAGTCTTTTACAGTTTTACAAATGATAATGTTATCATGCATGCAGACGTATGGATGAAGATTTTTGTCCATAGTCTTCAAGGCGAGGCTAGAAAATGGTTTAAGGCCCTGCCTCCTGGATCTATTGATGGGATTGAAGCTTTGGATAGTGCATTTTTGAGACAGTGGGGAGATAAAAAAAAAATCATGTATTACATGACAGAGTTTGGGTCTTTGAAGAAAAAAGAAGGGGAGTCTGTCTCTGACTTCTCCAAGAGATTCAATAAAATGTACAATAAAATCCCTACTGAGATAAAACCCTCCGAAGCCTCTGCAAAGATCACTTATGCTAGTGCCTTTGATCCCAATTTTTGCCTCCTATTGAGGGAAAGAAGAGCCACTACTCTAGCCCACATGTAGGATGCAACCGTGGAGGTAGAATCTAACATATTGGTTGTTGATCGACTCAGGAACACTGCTGATAGAAACATATCTAGGAAGAGGCCCGAAGCCTCCCCATCTAGTTCCTCTCCCCTGCCCCTTCAAATAGATGAGACAACTAGAGTGCTAAAATCACTTTCTGACAGGATGGAAAGGTGGGAATTAGAAGGGAAGCCCATGTACAGAAATCCCCAAAATAAAGATAGCAGGGGCTTCAGGAAGCCTAATAACAATGTGCCACAGGCTTTTCCAAGGGAACAAAGGAGCAGAGATAGAGATGATTAGAGGATTCAAACCCCTCTCCATAACAACCTAATTTCTCATGAGGAAGGGGAGGATGTGGATGAACTCGACCCTGAGATCCACTGCATCGAGGACACTTCCCCGTTTCCTCATTTGACTCAATCTACATATGAAGAATCCCTTATCAACACTCAAATCAATGAGTTGAGTAGAAGGGAAAAAGCCAGCAACACTCCTAACAGATATAATCTCAGGTCAAAAGGGAAAGAAGGGAATTTTGATAGCCAGGATCAGCCCCTCATAGCGGAAATGCCTACTAAAGCTGCAACAACCACTACTAAAGGAAAGAAAACTCAGAATACTTCGCTAGCAGCCAAGGAACCTGTCTCTGAGGTAAGGGAAGCTCCTAAGCCTATTCCCTCCTTTAATTTTGAGCATGAGATTCAGAAGATTAGAATTCCTGTACCCCTATCCGAACTAGTTAAAAATGAAGATTTCAAAAGGTCCCTCTCCAAGATGCTATAATCTGAGCCCCCCCAACCTTCCATGGACTCAATAAATCTCCAAGATGAAAGGCCAACAGTTGTCCTAGAGCCCATGGTAGAAGATAGAAATGGTTCATCCCCTCCTTTCTACACATCCTTGAACATACACGATAAAGTGCTGCATAACTGCCTCATGGATTCGGGGGCTTCCCATAACCTTATGCCCAAAATAGTAATGGAAGAATTGGGACTGGAGGTGACAAAAACTTATCATGATTTGTACTCTTTCGATTCAAGGAGAGTGCAGTGTCTAGGAGTCATCAAAGACCTGGTGGTTTCTTTGTTTCAGCTACCCATGAAGAGTGTGGTCATGGATATTGTGGTAGCTGATGTCCCC
>JASDQU011025224.1:35573-47704 GCA_032191745.1 Picea mariana | reverse complement strand
AGGGGGGTAGATGTAGGAGAGAGAGAAAGAGAGAGAGTGGGAGGGAATGGGGAATGACTTATAAGAGCGCTTGCAAATTCCTAGAGCACATGTGTGTTCCTAGAGCGTGTGTGCGCTCCTAAAAACACGCACACATTCTTTTGAAATTCAATTTTTTTTTATTTTTCTATAGGCTAAACAATTAAGTTGTTGTTGAAACTATACACATAGATAGACTCAGCTATGAAAATTTCAAATACACAATTTAAAAAAAAAAAATTAATATTTTTTACTATTTTTAATCTATTTTTGTCTTCACATATATCAAAATCCTATAATACATACCTCTCTTATTTCAGTTATAACTTTTTGTAGGCTTATACATTTTTGGACACTAGAGGAGACTGATAGCTATGATGTAAAAATAATAATAATTGTTTTGATCATGTTAAGACCTTCTTAGCCTGCACCAACAAAAGACATTGTGCATATGTTGACTTTCATAATTTTTTAAAAATACTAAATTAATATTAAAAATTTCCAAAAAATACACGTCACAAGAAAAATGGGCTCTCTACAAGTATACAAGTTTTTGAAATGAAATTTCATCATTAAGGTACTCAACACATGTATGAACAAAAACATATAGCTTATATTTTGTTGGAAAAATAAGATACCGCTGTTAGAAAAAAACAAATTTGACATAGTTATTCACAATTTATATGAATAAGAGTTGTATATTATCAAAACTGTTAGAAAAAATCGAATTTGACATAGTTATTCATAATTTATATGAAAAAGAGTTGTATATTCGCAAAACTAATTAAATTTCCTAAGTTTCATCTTCTTACACCATATTCAAATTCATTGTAAAAGTACCTTGAATAATCCCTCCTAGTTAAGAGATTGTTGTTTTTCCAAGTTTGCATTGTCACTAACCCCTCATGAGAAACCATCATTAACTTGCACTCACCCTAATATATTATGTAAAACTATTTATCTATTATATAAAATATTACAATGAATTTAAAGTAATTTAAATATTAATTAAAAATAAATTATCATCCATTAAATGAAGAGATATTTTTGATGTAAAATCATGATATATATATAATCTTTTATTTCATGATAAAATAATAAAATGGAAATATGGTTATTAATAAGTTTTTAGACATTAGAGTGAATACATTTTTCTCAGGCATTGTTTAAACATGTGATTTATGAAATACTTTGAGTACATAGTGTGTCTAACCAATCATTCATGAATTATCTAAACATTTTAGAAAAGCATATTATTTTTTTGTCCAACCAATAATTTTGAGTACATAGTGTGTCTAACCAATCATTCATGAATTATGTTCTCACTGTTAGATTTCAGCCACTCAAAAGTAGAGGTCGCGGCCCTAGAAGATAATAAGATTTTTAATATTGAATTCAAGAAACACGATCCCCAGAAGATCATGGGAAATCACATGGATCTTTACAATCTAAAGAGGTATGTATGAGCATGAAGATTCCCCACAGGATGAGATATTCTGAGGCGCAATATCTTATCAGGAAGTGTTGAGCTGAGTCCAAACTCTGGCTCTAGAAAAATTAGCCGAGTTCTATAATTTTCAAAGACACCGAAGAAATATTCTACCAAAAGTCTTGCAGGGAGAAATCCAGAAACCTTCGTATACACAAGAGATTAAGACTCAAGGTTTATAAATAGGAAGTTCCAATGGACAAGACACTCATAAAGGTTTGGAGAAAATTGATGTTTTGACACAGAAAGTTAACACCGCATCACCTAATTCACCTGGTAATCAAACTAAAGCTCAAATTGAAGATTTGTCAGAGAAAGGATAGGAAACACCATCGTCCACACCATATAGATTGGCCACTAACACAACAGGGAAACAACCATCCACTGAGATAGGCATGTTGGAAATATAACTGAGAGGGGGGGTGAATCAGTTATAATATAATCTTTAAACTTTTTGTCCTTTCTGAATCTTTCTAAATTATTATTTAATGTGTTACTGATAACTTAACATGCATAGATAAACAATATTTGATCCATCACACAGAATACACAAAGACGCAAATTTCTCATGAGGAAACCCATAAAGGGAGAAAACCTCTTCTTCTTAGGATGTCAATCAAGCTCCAACTTTCATTTACATCACAATATTTGAGCTCCAACTCAAATATGAGGCTACAACCTCTGATAGCAAGGTACAACTTGCAGAGATCACCAACTCTCATATTTATCTAGCACCAACTAGATGGAAGCACCAACTCCTAGGTTTCTCTAGCACCCACTAAAAGGAAGCACCAAGTCCCAGAATATCTTCTAGCACCCACTATAATTTAGAGAACTGTAATCCTCCCTAGCACCACCCTACCACCCTGATTGAATTTTGCAAAAATTTACTTACTTGATCTGTCTTTGATATGGTCTATTACAACTCCATGTCTCCTCTGCCTCTTCCAACTTTTATTCTATGTTCTACTTCTATCCTCTGTTCTTTTTCTTGTTGTGCACACTCATCCTATTCAACTTCTCTTTATTGGTTTTATACTTTGTGCTGCCTCTGCATGCTATACACTACATCTCTGATATCCACTTCAAGTACTTCTCTTTGTCTCAGCCTACCCACCGACATCACTATCGAAGTAAATCCAACTGTTAAGTAAATCCAACTGTTCTTTGTTTTGCATTTGATTCACACGTTGATTCATTTGCCTGATCATCATACAAACACTTCATCTTCTCTGGTCGTTATTCAAGGTTCTTTGGCTTCTCTAAAAGTTATCCTGAGAATATTTTGTTTCTCTGTCAGTCAAAATTCTTCATCTTCTCTGGCAATTACAGTTAGTCGGTTTTGGCTCCTTTGGCTTCTAATCCCCTTCCTTCACGTGACCACCGGTGGTGACCAATCGCTTAATTGAAAGGCGCTTCCCGATCTCGTTTTAGTGAGTGCTAAGTCCTTTTTACAATATGATCTTGGGTTATGATCTTCATGTGACCACGCGATTGCGGGCACATCCATAGGCGGTTTGATGGCAGCCCGCTTTTCTCCCCACAATCCACTACGAGTCTCCATGCCTCCTTTCTCCAAAACTGTGGCTTCAATTTCGGCCCACTCAAGAAAAATGAAGACCCGAGCATGTTTTGGCCCCGCAATTGAGCATGATCATCGATCTCGCAATCTTGATGGTGCTCCTAAATGGATGGTTCAGATCTGTCCTCTCAAGTCTGTGGACCAGATCTCACCTTCCTAAATCAACGGTTGATATTTACTTCATGATCCGGGTTCCAAGAGTTTCAAATATCAAAACCTGTTGTTGCTGACTGGATATCTTCCATAATGGAAGATCTGCTGACATCTTTCCTCTTCAATCGACAATCATGATTTCCTTTGTGATTCTGGCCTTCGGGCCTTTCAATTCTCAAACTCTGCTTTCTCCCGGATCATTTCACTCGAAGTCCACGATCCAACGATGCATGTCCCTCATCAAATCAACGATCCTCGTTCACTTCAAGAATTTGACCATTCAACCAGATCAACGATTCTGCGTCCCCCTTTCTCGATCAACGGTCGAGATATCCTTTGGGTCTTTGGAATTCTCAACCTTCGCGCTCTCCAAGAACTCTTTTAGCCGGAGTCCACATATTCCTACCACATGTCCTCCTTGAATCAACGGTCCTCATTCACTTCGGTACTTCAAACTTTGGGAATTCGGGCCTCTTGTCATTTGTTGGTGGTGAAACTCCCAAAGTAAAACTCTCGGAGTGATGTCACTTGATGACGTGGAACGAGCCGAGTGTTTTCCATGTGTCACTCGGATTTGTGATTTTCACATAACTGAAATGCCGAATCAACTTAAAACTTGTCATTATCTGATTGCACCACATGTCCTTGCTAACATAGTCTTGCTGACATGGTCTGCCACATGTCCATGCTGACGTGGTATGCCACATGTCCATACTAACATGGTATGCCACATGTCCTTGAGGACAAGATTTGTTGATGTAATCTACTGACATAGATCTCCCTGATCTAACGGTCATCCTCTGATCTCCAGATTCGACAGTCCTTATTCATTTTGGATTTATGGGCTTCGAGTTTTTCAAATCTCAAACTTTCTGGAGCGTAACCTCCTCGCATATTTATATCTGAAGTGAATGTTGTTTGTTTGATTAGGATCTTAGATCGATGACTCGATCTTTCTGTGATGCAACTTTGATAGCTTATCCTGTCCTTCCACTCAAAATTGATCTGATGACTGACGAAACTTCACAATCTGGGGATTTCAAATCTCAAAATTTTCGGAGTATAACCTCCTCGTATCTTTATATCCGAAGTGAATGTTTCTCATTCGATCAGGATCTTAGATCAATGGTTCGATCTCTTATGTGATGCATCTTTGTTGTGGATTAGATCCAACGACTAAGATATGTTCTCCTCTTCTGCGCACTCCTCCTGTATAGACACTGATCCGACGACCACTATCGCTCCTCCTCCTGAATTTACAATTTCTTCTGAATTAGAAAGTTTTCTAAGTATTCAAAGGTTTCGGCCTCCGAGACTTCTCCTGTGCATATCGTCCTCATTGTTATTGTTTTCCATCATTGTTTTTGTTCTTATTTGCTTTCCTATTTTCCATTGTTGTTCTTGCCATCAATGAAAAATGCACTTTCCATGTAAACATGCCAACAATATCTCCCTTTGGCATTGATGGAAACCCTCAAAGGTTGCGCTAGACTGCTTGGACCTCCAACTATAGCATCCAGCCTACTCCTTTTCTCCCCCTTTGAAATCAATGCCAAAGAAAACATGCTCCCCTTGAGTTGTTGCAGTACTTTGTGGAAGTATCGGATATTAAACAAACACATACTCCCCCTAACGGGATGGACTCTCTTAGGTTGATAATGGGGTCATGCCCAACTTCTGGTGTAGATACTCAAACTGAGCTTTTGCAAGCAGTTAAGTGAAGATATCAACAATATGAGCTTTGGATGGAATATAATGCAAAGAAACAATAATGTTGTTCACCTGTTCCCTCAAGAAGTGATACTTGATGGGTATATGCTTGGTCTTGGAGTGAAATACAAGATTCTTTGATATACTGATTGCACTTGTATTTTCACAATGAATTGGGATCGGTGCAGTATATTTTACCTCCAAGTCTGCAAGTGTTTGATTCATCCATAATACTTGGGTATAGCAAGTGGCAGCTGCAATGTACTCAGCTTCTGTAGTCGATAAGGAAATGGAACCTTGCTTCTTGCTTAACCATGATACAAGGGAATATCCTAAGAATAATGCACCTCCACCCATGCTTTTCCTTTCATCCATGCAATTAGCCCAATCAACATCTGAATATACTGATAGTTGAAAATTTTGATTCCTAGGATACCATAGGCCATAGTCCATTGTTCCTTTCAAGTATCTAAATATTCTTTTGATAGTTAACAAATGACTCTGTTTAGGTGCAACCTGATACTTTCCTACCATGCCAACGTCATGCATTAGGTCTGGATGAGATGCTTTTATGTACAATAGGTTTCCTATCATAGACCTATATGAACTATGATCAACATCAGGTGAGTCATCATCCTTGCTTAACTTGCATCCGGTGACCATAGGTGTGCTCATAGGTGTGGAATCTTCCATTTGAAACCTTTTCAACATTTCTCTTAGATATTTCTCCTGAGAGAGAAATAATCCTTCAGACCTCTTAGTAATTTTCATACCAAGGAAAAATGACAGTTCCCCTATCATAGACATTTCAAATTGAGACTACATGGCAGAGGAAAACCATTGTACCGATGAAGCATTATTGCTTCCGAAGATGATGTCATCTACATAGACCAACACAATGAGAAAATCATTTCCCTCTGTTTTGATATATAGATTGTTGCCAATTGTTTCTCTCTTGAACCCTTTGTCTTGAAGATACTTATTGAGTCTGTAATGCCAAGCACGAGGAGCTTGTTTCAACCAATATAAGGCTTTTTTCAGCTTGTAGACAAATTCAGGGTTATCTGACAGTTGGAAACCCTCTGGTTGTTCCATATAGACTTATTCTTTTAGATATCCATTTATAAAAACTGTCTTGACATCCATTTGATAGACTTTAAACTGTTTATGACAAGCATATGCAAGAAACATTCTAATAGCTTCTAATCTTGCTACAAGCGCAAATGTTTCATCAAAGTCCAGTCCTTCTATTTGAACATATCCTTTGTAGACCAATCTAGCCTTATTTCTTAAAATACTTCCTTGCTCATTCATCTTATTTTTGTAGACCCATTTGGATCCTATTACATTTTTATTAGCTGGCCTAGAAACAACTTCCCAAGTGTCATTCTTTTCAATCTGGTCCAATTCCTGATTCATTGATTTCAACCAATTTACATCTTCATTGGCTTCATTGAAGTTCTTGGGTTCCACCATGGATATGAAGGCTATATGTGATTGCTCGGTGTATTTTACTATCCTCCTCCTAGTTTGTACACCTTTGTCTTTCTCGCCAATTATTTGACTTCTAGGATGATTATTTTGAGTAATTATGGAGGAAGGATTTAATGTTGATTGTTGTCCTGACTCTTCTTGTCTGGGTGTCTCTTCTTCATCTGATTCATCATATTCTTGCGAATCTGGGGTTTGTTTTTCTTCATTTTCATTATTCTCATCATATTTTTCATCTGACTTAGTGCTTATTCTCTATTGGTATTTTACAGAAGCTTCTTCATCAATTCGAATATCAATATGGTTTACTAATTTATGCATTCTTTTGTTAAAGAATCTGTAACCTTTACTATTCATTGCATATCCTAAGAAGATACCTTCAGCATCTCTACTATCAAATTTTCCCAGATGATCATCATTATTTTTTATGTATTATTTACTTCCAAATCCTTTGAAGTGCTTAATGGATGCAGGTCAACCAAACCACAACTCATGTGGATTTTTATCACTATTCGAACTTAGATGTGCTTTGTTCAAAATATGAAAAACTGTGTGAACAACCTCCACCAAGAAGGTTTGTGAAATGTCCCTTTCATTCATCATAGCCCTTGCCATCTGCTGAACTGATCTATTTTGGAGTTCTAAAACTCCATTTTGTTGAGGAGTACCTAGAATAGTATATTCTCTTTTAATTCCATGTCTATCACATAATTCTTTGAAATATCTTGACATAAATTCTCCTCCTCTGTCTGATCGAATTGCCTTTAACTTTCTTCCTGTCTAATTCTCAGCTAATGCCTTAAATGTTTTGAACTTCTCAAACACATCATATTTTTATCTCAAAAAGGAAACCCACGTACATCTGGAGAAGTCATCATTGACCATCATAAAGTAGTGTTCTCCTCCAATTCCTTCTTTTCGTGATGGTCCACACAGATCCATATGAACAAGTTGAAGCGGTTTCTCTAAATATGTGAAACTCTTCGATTTGAATTGAGAATGAGTCAGCTTCCCCATTTTCCAGGACTCACATACAGAGTCATTAGGCTTAGATATTTTTGGAAGGTCTTTCACGACACCTTCATTATTCAGTTTGACAATATGATCAAAATTAAGGTGTCCAAGCCTTATGTTCCATAACAAAATTTCATCAATTTTTCTTATATGAAATTTCTCCTTATCTTTGTTCAGAACATATACATTGTTTTTTATTCTAACCCCTTTTGAAAGAAACTCTCTTGTGTTTACTATATTTATTTTACAATTATTGGAAATGAAAGTGATTTCACATCCTCTGTCACATATCTGACTGACACTAAGAATATTATTCTTTAAACCATCAACAAATAATACACCTTGAGATTTTCTTCTTCCATTACTTAAGGTTACTAGACCTTTACCTATGATCTTTCTTGGAGCATAATTTCCAAAGGTCACACTTCCTGATTTATTTTTCTTGAGTGATAGGAAATTAATTTTGTCACTTGTCATATGACTGGAGCATCCACTGTCAATACACCATGAGTCTTTTTGTCTTTAAGATGACAACACCAATCCACTCATTCTTCTTCCAAAACTTGACGTTTTTAGCTCTGTGATTTGAATATGTCTTATAGTTATTTAAGCAACAATATGCAACTTTATGTCCATAATTATGGCAGATGTAACATTTTGTTTCATTGAACAAGAGATCATAACAATTGTTATGCTTAGTCTGCGTCCTTTTCCCAACCATCATATGATTTGCAGTCTATGGTTGTTTGTAACTTGGTTGTCTCATTCTTTGTTGAGACACATATTTATTCCTTGGATGTCTCGATTGCTCATGTCTAAATCTTAGAGAACAATTTACAACTTTGTGGCCAAATTTAGAGTAGTAAAAACAATATCCATAGAAAAAATCTTTGTACCTGGAAAATGGATGTCTTCTTTGAGCAGGTCGATTTCTTCCATGCTCATGATTGTCTTGAGTAGAGAGTATTATTTCTTTGTTCTTCACATTCAGTTCTGGTACCTTTTCCTTCACTCCTCCTTGGCAATTGATTCTCTTCCTTTGTTTATGCAGGTTTGTTGTTGTTAGTAGTTGTAGATTTGAGGAACTTGATGGATTCTTTGTTGCTTGGCTGACCAGTGCTTGATCCCTCTTCGTAACCCAAAACATTTTTCAACTTTGAATTCCTTTACTGATTTAGAATGGAGGATAATCCTTCTGGGGATTTAATACTTGTCAGATTATGATGATATAAGGCCTGAACTTTCTCTAGATCTTTTCTGACAGCCACTACTTCAGCTTCCAATTTTTCACCTTTTGTTTTGGCTTCCTTCAATTGTTTTTTGAGGATGTATTCAATATTGTTAGCCTCTTATAACTTAACCTTCAACATATTAATTTCTTCATATGGTTCCTTGCATGTTTTCTCATACCTGAGAAGTAACTGTTTTTGTTGTCTTTTCTTTTCTCTGAGTCTCTCAATCTCTTCCATGGCACTGGCAAGTTCTCCTTCAAGATCTACATCTGCTTCACAGTTATCAAACTCACTTCCTGTGTCTTCAGTGCTTAAATCTTCTAACTATATTAGCATGATATCATCGTATTAGAAGAGTCACTTCTCTCATCATCTGAGGGATCATCATCATTGTTTACACAAAGGCTTTTCTTCTTAAAATTATTCTCTTTATAGACCTTTTTGTGTTTGTGCTTCTCTTCATCGTCATATGTCTGATCCTTTATTTTGTGAGGACACTTATATGCAAAATGACCTATCTTACAAGATTTGAAACATTTGAAAGGAAGTTTAACTTTGTATTTGCCTGATCCTTTCTTCAGTCTTCTCACAAAATTTGCTTCAATCTCATCTATATCGAGGTCTGTGTTTTTCTCTACTTTAAAAGATGCCTCTCTTGTAGTGGATTTACCTTTGGTGATTCTCATTTCATAAGAAGTTAGGGTTCCAAGAAGTTGATCTAGTGTCAGCGTTTTGAGATCAAATATTTCCTCTATAGCAGAGACCTTTGAGTTAAATCTATCAGGAAGAGATCTTAATATTTTATGGATTATAAAAGAACCAGCTATCGTTTCACCTATCCCTTTCATAGTGTTGACAAGTTATTCTATATGTAAGAGGTACTTACTGATAGTTTCATCTTCATCCATCTTTAACTGCTCAAACTTCAGTCTGTGAGTCTGAAGTTTTGCGTCTTTCACTTTTTCATCACCTTCATAACTACTTATCAGCTTGTCCCACATAACTTTTGTTGAGTCACAGTGCATGAATTTGACAAATTCTGCTTCTCCAAGCCCACTCAGAATAACATTCATAGATTTAGTGTTGAAGCTGAATTCGAACTTGTCATCCTTATTAGCTAGTGCAACTGGCTTTACATAACCAGTCTCTACCACATCCCAGACATCTGCACCTAAATCCATTATGTAGGTTCTCATCCTAACTTTCCAGAAGAAAAAGTTTGTTCCATTGAATAGGGGGGGGATTATTGGTTGAAGTTCCTTCATGACTTGTCATGTTTAAGATTACTGATCTACCTTTAAATAATAGGAACCCACTCTGATACCAATTGTTGAAAATATAACTGAGAGGGGGGGGTGAATCAGTTATAATATAAGAATAAAACTTTTTATCCTTTTCTGAACATTTCTAAATTATTATTTAATGTGTTACTAATAACTTAACGTGCATAGATAAAAAATATTTGATCCACCACACAGAATACACGGAGACACATATTTCTCATGAGGAAACCCATAAAGGGAGAAAACCTCTTCTTCTTAGGATGTCAATCAAGCTCCAACTTTCATGTACATCACAATCTTTGAGCTCCAACTCAAATATGAGGCTACAACCTATGATAGAAAGCTAAGGTGTTTATCATATGTCACGTTGGTTTTTCATGGGATGGGTTGAATGTGAGAGAGGATTCAAATTGAGGCTTGTCCTTTACGTAGTCGTCTAGGAATACCCTCCAGTGATGGATGTCCAAGATGGAATGCTAGAGAGTGATTCTCACAATAACGGTTGGAGGGTACTTCATAGAATTATGATGGTTTTCTAACATGAAAATTGCAAGATTATCGATTCTATTCATGAAATTGTATACAAGAAGTTTCTCATCTTTGTTTCGTAGAAGGATGAATTATGTCACTATATCTTGATGGGTTTGATGTTCGAGTTAGAAAATACGATAGAAACAAAACATGAATGACATTATTGAAGGCGTCGACATCCAAAATTCAATTTCAATTCAAGTAATCATCAGGAACAGGGTTAATTTTGTTGTTGTTAGAAAAGTGCACTAGAAACATGATGATGATGATATTATATTTGCAAGAGTAAAAGAGTCATGTTGAGGATCACTCATGCTAAGCACTCTTGAAAGTTAAATAAAATTGGATATTCTTTCTCTTGTAGAAACATTTGTGGTGAAGGGTTTAGGCCTATATATTGATTAAAAAATCCACTCTCCTTTGGTCCTTCCAGGGTTTGGGATGTCTCAGGTTCAATCCCAAGTGCTCATTAATGGTCTCCTTGCTCTAGTTGGGGTTTTTTCAACAATATAGTTGAATCCCAATGCAATAGGAAAACCCTATTTTCCTAGGTGTCGCTAGGTGAGTCATCGATGAATTCCCAAAGACTCAACTTGTTTTGCAAACCAAATATTTTTCATGGCTTTTCATAACAAAGGAGAATATTAAAAAACTAATCCAATTTAACCAACTCCTTTTCATGGTTTCACAACAAATAAGAATGTAACAAAACCAACCCAATTTAATATTAAAATAAATCATGGAGACAAGAATGTTTGTTTGTGACAACACATACCCATGTAGTTACTTTTGTGGTCAGTTTCTCAAGCGTTTGGCCTTCCAAGTGCTTGAAAACGCTTGAGTGTTTTCTATTTAAATGTTGAATCCCTTGAGTTGCTTCGATGGGATTTATAAGCATTTCTCCATGGGTTTGGCTGAGCAATAAAGATACAATGGACCCCATTTTTGTTCGTCTCTATTACGTCTGTAATGTTTTATACTTCTCTATTTGTGTCTCTATTCATGAATTCCGTTTGTAGGCTCGAAGTCCAACAAGTGGTATCAGATCTCAGGAAGACCTAGACTCTCCAGCAAGAGTGGTATGAGATCCATGGAAGAATTTAGATAGGTCTGGAGCAACGGTCAAGGTGCGTTCAAGAATATAACCCTTGTTTTAAGTATCGATGGGAAATTAGGTTTTTGAAGGGGCCCATGGAAGTTATTGTAGGGTTGTAATGAAGATGAGACACGTCTAAACAAGGGCGTCTAGATTTGTTGATCTAGGGAATGACAAAGTTTATGTGACTAACACTGGCATTGGGTGGTTTAAGCCACAGATGGTGTTGGGGACACATAGAGGGCGTCTAGATTGACTGGCTTGGGGGCACAAAGATGCTATGCAAGTGGGTCAACTGGGTGGTCGAACCCAGAAACAGGTGGGAGGTAGAGCTTGTGTTGGTGTTGGAGTTTTACTATCGGTTAAAGATTTCTTAATCAAAAAAATTTTGCCTCATTCTAGTTGCAAAATACTGAGCGTATTATTCGCCCTTGTCTAACATTGGCAGTCACATCGGCTTCTCTAGTGAGAAGAAGGCATGGTTGTACCTACCGGATTTGTGGATGAAGATGCATCTATCCATGTTGAGAAA